>JAXQQM020058047.1:0-10076 GCA_034641835.2 Pinus albicaulis | reverse complement strand
CTTATCTTCTATGCACTTTGATGCATATTTCCAGTTGATGGAGGAGTTTGTTAGTATGAATCTTTTGTCGAAGTGTACGAAAAAAGACCACTTTAGCTACGCATAACTAATAGCCCTAACATCAAATATGGCTGCCAATATCTTCAGATCTGCAGTTAGTTGATCAAGACAAGAGCTGCAAAAAACCAGATCTATGCATATAAAGACATTAAGCAGTAAAAAGAAGGGTTTGCTCCATATATCCAATAGACAAGACAAGAAAAAAAAATTGAAAGAATTTTTTGTATTAAGGGCATCTGGGAGGAAAACAAGAAGATGTTTCCAATTCTCCTCAATGGGAAGGGTTCTTGGAAGTCCTCAGCACTTCAGATCTAGAATATCTCTCTCTTGTTGGTGTAGAAAACCCAGACAAAGATAGAACTCAAAGGGAGCTCACACAACAAATAATGTAGAAAAATGTGACCAAGTGTATAGATCCAGAGTGATCTAATAGGCAACAAAAGGTGAAGAATGGTAGGAAAAACCCTCCTATTTATAACAAAATATTGGGTCATTCTAGATCTTGGTGCATAATTAAAATAATGTTAACCAAATCTAGATCCACTTTTTATGGAATATTTTATTATATTTGTTGAGGGAAAAAGTATTTGACTTGGGTCAAATCCCTTTATTTGTCAATAATAAATAAATAAATGATTTATTTATCTTTTTAAGGAAGTGGTTGAAGGATAATCAAATAAATAATGATTTATTTAATTATTTGTGAGTGATTTGGTCATATTTAATAAGGAATATTATCTAAATAAGATTTAAATAATTATTCCTAGAAAATAATAAGATAAATAAAGGTTTATCTAATTAATTTCTTTGTTTTGGGTTAAACATGACTAGGAATAATAATTAAATTATGGTTTAATTAATTATTCCATGAGGAAATCAAACAAATATAGGTTTGTTTAATATTTCCTTTTGGGGTTTCCTGTTTAGACCATAAACAACCTAATAAATGTGGTTTATTAAGTTATTTGACATAGTGAGAGCAATTTTACTTAGGGTAAAATTGGTCTTACATGGTGTACTTGGGTCCATCTAATGATGATAGGTTAGATGACCAAAAAATGGTGTAACAGATTGCCCCCCAGCGTGCGAGTGTGAGGAGCAAATCGTATGATCGAAGTACGTTGTAAGAACTCAATCACCAGACATCAAGAGGGAAGTCAGAGAGAGAAATGTGAGGTAGACTAAGGTGCTGAAGAACTAGACCCTGAGGAGACGAGACTTACAGGTGCAACAAGTCTCTTTTTATGAGAGGGTACCTGTGCTAAAGGCGGCGGGGAGGCATACCTATGCCCGCCGAGACAAAGTACAAAAGAATAGTGTGTCCAGTAAACAAGGGACCGAACCATAAAGTACAGCCGGCATAATCATGAGCCAGATAAAAATACAATGAAGAATCCCACATACATGTTGTGCCTGGGATAACAGCCAGGACTTATACAATAATATCTGAGTACATGAGATACAAATACAACCCAAATGCCCCCTGTAAATGGGGAAGGGCACGCAAAATCTGACTGATACATGCAAATCAAAGAGGCGCTGCAAGCGGCTAAGGCCGACATCATCAAATATATGGAGCTACATCAAGGGCTGCAATGAAGAGGTCATCCGGGCATGTGGGGGGCTACCTGCAGGGCCACCCCCTCATGAGGGCTGAGACATCTCACACACACCCGGGAATCACCAAGAGTTGCTGCTGCATCACTGAACCATCAAGTATATGGATCTCGATCATGCTGAAAGGAGATGGAGTGGAGAAACAATCAAGTCAAAGGGAAATGAGAGAGCCCTTTGCCTGATTCGAGGCACCGAACAAAAGTGGAAGCTGTAACCAAGGTACACCACCCTCTAGACCTGTCTTCTGGAATGAAGGAGCTGATGTCGACGGAAGGAGGTCCGCCATAGGTGAGGCAATGAGAGATCCTCAACTAAGGCACGAGAGAAAATAGTAGAGCGATGGACAAACTGACACTAATGATGATGATGGAATGGAGGGGACTGAGTAGCGAATGGACGACTTCCCTTGTTAGAGCATAAAGGGCATGAATGACATGGCAGCGATTGACACAATATCGTAAGGGATAGGGGACAGTGGGACTGAAGGCCATAATGTGCGACACAAGAGAGAGACCAAGCAATGAAGGATGGAGAGCTATAGCAGGGTTCAAAGGGACTCGGGATAGGCTCCATGAATGCAATGAGGACTCAACTTGGATGCTCTAAAAAAGGGCGAATCGATGGTGCTGCCACACAGTAAAGGCCCAATGGGGGACCATGAAAACATGAGTACAAGATGGTAACTCATGACGAAAATCGACACGAACAAATACAAGTAAGGAGGCAAAATGGTGCCCCCAGTACAAGTGTCGTAAGTGAAGAAATGCGATTTTAAGGAGAAGTGAAGTGACCCTGCTTGGACAAAATGTGTCCTGGTGAAGTATCAACTCACAAAAAACTAATAGATACCCATTTTAGGGCTCGGTGAGAGCTTTCCAATGGTGCAGACGGTTTGTCAAACGGGGCTACGGTATGGTTGCAGCAAGCGAAAGAAGAAACAAGGGTTCTCTTTTAATAAGGCAATTTTCCCTCCAAATTCACTCATTTGCTAGTGTTGCTGTGGTGAATGTAGAGAGGAGAGAAGGCCCTAAATCTTACGGCGAGCGTAGCGGACAAACCGACCGTTGGAATCGAGATCCGTCAGTTGCAGGTAAGAGGCCTAACCGTACTCTTTCATTTTGATGGATTGAAAGTTCATTTTGGGGCCCAAAATCTCAGTAACAGACCCTCCTTCATCTCTAAGTAGGTTTCAGGGAAAAAACTGCGACCTGTCCCAGAATTGGGCAGAAAAGTGTGACCTGGAAGATGAGGGGGTTTTAGTGCTATTTTATGGCTGAGAATTGGGTTTTTGTGTTTGGTTATGGTATTCCCTATCTGTATGCTGACAAAGATGATGTTTTTGTGTAGATATGGAAGATATACGGGTTAACTGCAGAGAGAGAGACCTGGGTACATTATGGGCAGAGATCTAGGCAGATCAGGGTGTCCATCGTGTGTTGGGTAGGTTTGGGGTTCTAAAGTTTTTGGAGAACCCTTTTATGAGGGCGAGAGAGCCTTTTTTGGCCCGGATTATCAGTTACTGGGATCTAGAGTATGAGGTCTTTGTAGTGCAGGGGCACAGGATCGAACTGACAGTCCAGGATGTGTATTTCCTAACTGGTCTCCCGCCGCTGGGGATGGTGGGAAACACGCAGCCAGTATTACCGCGGGGGTGGCATATCATGGAGTTTGTGGAGCGACATTGTCGACTGGGTCTCCAAGTCAAGGGGACTCAGATACTGATCGGGGATCTAGAGAGATTAGAGACCCGTGTAGTGGCCGCAGCAGTGCTGCGTATCCTGGGAAACCAGGCACTCCATCACATCACTGGGGGGCAGATGATGATTGTGGAGAGTGTATTGAGTGGGACCTACTATGGGTGGGCCCAAATGATCCTGGTGTCGCTAAAACAACAATTTTCGCTCTACAAGCGGCAAGTGAACCACGATTGCTCGTATGGGACTTTATTGTGCGCCTTCTTCTTTGAGAAGATCCCGACCTTACGACCTCGTATACAGCTCCCAGATGGGGGCCCGAGAGAGCCTAGGATGTGTCGGTGGGGGCGGATACTGTGCAAAGGAAGAGGAGGGGTAGTCGTACGAGTGTTTCGACCTGAGTTCTTTGCCCATTCGGATCAGATGCCATTATACATAGACGAATATCCCTATAGTGGGATAAGTTATTATGGAGATCTGGACTTACCACTTCTGCTTGGTCGAGTATGGGGGCCCGATGGTAAGTGATAAGTAACTATTCTTTTGTTTTGGCATGTTAAAGTTAGTGAATCGTAGAAAGGGCACTGATTCATGTACTTTTGGTATGCAAATATAGCTCTGGTCAAACCGGCCGGATATATGGGACGACCAGTGGCATCTGCAGCTGCAGGTCTGAGCGGGTTGAGAGCAGTGCATGATGAGGATGCGGCCGCCCTTCTAGAGGACATCCACCGTAGATGCAAGAGGTTGCTGACCGGAGTTTCAGAGCGCGGGTGGCAGGACTTAGACGACCAATACGTTGAGCAGTGTATTGGTCTACCCTCAGAATGGCGGGGTGTCATGCGGCGCATGGCGATGGCCGGTCAAGGCATATGTGATCTATGAGCTGCAAGAGCAGAGCCATTGGCTCGGGATCTGCCAGATAGTGAGTAGGTGGGGGGGCATGTGGTGCCCCCTAGTGTGTATGGAGGGGCAGGTGGTGCCCCCAGTTTTGAGTTTTTTTAACATGCGATGGGCATGTCATATGTATCAGAGTAGATGGACTCTAAACACATGTTTTGCGACACGTATTATGGATATGCATCTTTGTTAATGATTATGAATGTTATTGTCTTGTATGAAATGCGTGTGATAAATGCCAATCTAGAACATGGTTTGCAATACTATCTACATAGTGATTCTGTTCTCGAGGTACATGGTTGAAAGTTATGGTTTCAAATTCACATATCAAGAGTTTCACTCGTAAATATCATCTAAACAGCACCAGGTTATGCACACGATAAACACCATTTAGTTGCATTACAAGAAGTAGGGAATCCAAACGAACATGCAGATGGAGGATGTGATGAAAGAGGGCATCGGCTAAGAGACCACGCAATGCATCATATTCGGCCTGATTGTTGGTGGCAGTACCAATACAGACCCCGTTTGAGAGAACAAGTGCATGCAAGGGGGTGAAAATGGCCCAACCTGCCAAGGCTAGATTCCGGGAGTAATGACTTGCACCATCGGCATAACCGATATAGGGTGGGGACGGGCGGTCCTGCGGAATGGTGTTACAAGACAACGAATGGGGGGAGGAGATGCAATGACGGCAGCGTGAGTGTAAAGAAGACATCGAGCGGCAACTGCGGGAGGGAGTGTGATGAGCAGGATGGCTATGACTCATATACGAACTAGAGGGTGGTATATGAGGGCTATAGGAGGTATGGCAGGGACTCGGGCTGTGGAGGTCAACAGAGATACAGGTGGAGTGATCTCATGTATGGGTAGAAAAGAGGGGGTCAAGGGTGGTCGCTGAAGGGGGGTCAGGTGAAATAACAGGGGAGGATGCAAGGAGACTGGGCTCCAAAGGTCTCATAGAGGAGGATAGGTAAAGAATGGTCGTAGTAGACTCTGTCATCTGAACATCAGTGGGGGGAATGTCGATGGGAGCGGGGGGATCCTCAAGCTGGCCCGAAGCATACTGTGCAAGTATGGGAGAGGCAGATTGATTTTGATCAACCTCATACTCTCGGACTACTTCTAAAGAGGCGCGGTAATGCGTTAGGTGAGGACATGTGAGGCAGCGTATTATGGACACCCGGCATGCGAACAGTGGTTTTCAGTGCGACAGTTTCGGGGTTCTCGGCCGCTGACGAGGAGCCCAAGAGAAGGCCTGAGATCGTAGACTGAGTGAACGCGACTTAACCAGTGGTTAATGTGTGGCAACCCAGACGGTGGCGGGTGAAGGGACTGACGACATCACACAAGGTGCAAGGCTTTGCGGGCATAGGAGGAGCCGGGTCAGTCGAGGGGGCCTTGTCTTTGGATGCCCCCTTGCGAGATTTGCCTTTCTTTCCTGGATTTGTCACCATAGGGGCAGGGTCCTGGGGAGGTGCTGGGGGCATGGTGGCAACGGAGGAAGCGAGGGGGACCGGTTGAACCGGTGTCAAAGCAAGATAAGGTTTGGGGTGACCAGGTGGGGTAGCGGCTGGAGGGTCAAGGTACCAGACGGGTATGCCCAGGGTCAGGTTGGGGAGAGAGAGGGTGGCCATGACGGGGACCGAATAGACTCTGGGAGGGGGAGCTAGGAACGGTATCTGACCAGCGGGATAATGACCAGGAGGAATGGCTCTGAGATGGTTAAGGCCTGGGGGAACCGATCCAGGGGGATAAAGGGGCTCAGGGATACCAACTGTAGGAGAAGGGCCAGAAGGGGGAGGTCCGGCTGGCGGAGATGAAGGGATAGGAGCGGGTTGCAGTGGGTGAGATTGAGGCTGAGGTTGCTGACTAGCCGAAGCGGGTCGCTTAAGGGCAGCCCGAGATGATTGCATCATGCAAACATTCGACAAGCTGGGATCAGAGATAGGAGGAGGGGGGAGACCAGGAAAAGTTCCAAGTAGGGAGGAATCTTTGTAGACGTTGGGGGAGACAATGGTCAAGGAATCGACAGTTTGCTTATTGGCTACAGAAGAGATGGTCATCTCAGGGGAGGTCTGAGATTTTGGCTCATGATAGGTCAACTGGTCGATGGTGACTATCTTCCCATTGTGAGGAAAAGACATCTTTCGAAAAACCGTGGATGGGACAGCATACATGGCATAGGTGTAGCATCTCCCCAATAGAATGTTGTAGTCTAGAGGGGCGTCGATGACTTCGACGTCAACGAAAATAGTCTTACCAGCAAGGGTGATAGAAAAATTACGAAAAAGGCCAATGGGCTGAGAGGCATGGCCGTCCCACGCTCGAAGGGTGATCGTGGAAGGGGCCAAGTCAGGAGATCCGATTTGCTTCCAAACCGAAGCGGACATTACACAGGTGGATGCCTCCTCATCAATTATACACCGAGAAACGTTGGCGTTCCATATTTTGACTGGGATTTGGAAGGTGACGGAAGCCAGAAGAGGAGGATGTTCTGATTGATGGGCGTCGAAAACAATCATTTGGTCATCAGCAGGATCTACAGCGCCCACTGCAGATAACAGAGCCTTCTTTTGGGAAGGGCACGATTGGAGGAGTTCCAATGTGGAAATGGCAGCAGGAGATTGCGCCAAATCATCTACTATGCTATACGAATGAGCAGCTCGACCAGAAGCATCATTTCGACGTAATGGTCCCTTAGGAATCCCTGGACATGAGTGGAAAGGCGGGTCGAAAAATTTTGCTTGAAAGAGGTCAAAAGCTCCGTACCAGTATCGTATCGGAGAGGGAGCTGGAAATCGGATAAAAAGGCTTGGGAAATGGTCGCAAAGGTGGTATGGGAAGAGGTGGCTTGGTCAACATACCATTTAGAAGCTTCACCGGTAAGCGTGCATTGGAACAATCGAAGACGGATGGAGTCATCGGTAATGGAATTGGAGGAACACCACATGTGGAAAGATCAGACATGGTTGGTTGGATCTTCTCCAGCAAGGCCTTCAAACTTAGGGATGTCGGAGGGGAGCTTGGTTGGCATAGTAGGCCAACCAACATCGTGGTGGATAGGGTCATTGATCAACTGATTGAAATCGGGGAGGCTGAGGCCTGCGGTGTACGGCAGCAAGGGTGTGGCCGAGGTAGTTCCTGTGGCGGTTCCGCTAGTAGTAGTTCTGGCATTAGGGCCGGGGGCTCCGCTAGCATTAGGCCCTGGACCAGACATAGTGAAGGTGAGAAGGGGAGAACTAGAAAGAAAAGGAGAACCCAAGGAATCAGAAGAGGAGTCGGAGTGCAGACTCGGAGGGGGACTGGATCGACGACGGTGGGATGGAGCAGGTCGATCGACCGGAAACTGAGGGTGAAGGCCAAGAAGTCTCCGGGAAGTGAGCCTTGGGGGTGCAATGATGACAACACAAACACGGCACAAGGGGAAGAAGAACGGCCACAAGGGCAAGGAGGTGCAGAATCAAGTGATTACAATGTCAAAACAAGGGCAGATAGGTGCAGTGTCAATTGATTTTAAATTCTTTGCCTGGCGGTGGAAACCAGGCTCTTCTTCGCTTAGGTTGAGTGTGTGGCGTGCGTTAATTTTAATTTTTAAACCCTTTTTGTTTTGAGAGCAAGAGAAAAAGTGTGCTGCGTAACTGAAAATAATGCTGCAAAGACAGTATATAATGCTGAAATAAAAGAAAATTAACAGCTACTATTGCATCGATTTAACCCAAAAAGGCGGGTCTCTCAAAACTAATCTAAAAGAGGGAAAAAATCTAGTCAAAACACATGAAAAGGAGGCCAATAGATCTAGGTTCAAAAGGGACAGGGATCTAAAGGGAAGAGCTGCTGAAAAGAGGTGCAGATCACAGCCAAGAGGCAGAGGCAAGGTGGCTAGAAACAAAGAGGAAATCAGAAAAAAAGTGGAAAGGACAGGGAGGAGGTCCAAACAAAACTACAAGAGGTGATTTGAAAGGAAGAAAAGCTGATGTAAAGAGATTTGAGAATGAGGGATCAGATCTGAAAAAGGGAAGGCTGAAACTCTGAAAAATCAGACACCTGAAACAACTAAAACTCTTCCACCAAAAGTGGAGGGTACTGAAGCCCTAGGGGACTAGTTTCCCACGTAGATGAGAAAATCAGATCAGAAACAGGTCGAAACAGGCTGAGACAGAGGCTGGAAAACCCTGATAGAAGCTTCATAAAAACCCAGAAAAATTTCAGAAAAACAGCAGAAAAATTGGTAGATCGCAGGTTCTGACCTGTTTTCAGTGCAGGTCGCAGAAAAAGGGCTGAAAAGTGCGACCTGGAGGTCCAGGTTGCAGTTTATGGGCTGAAAAGTGTGACCTCCAACTCTGGTTGTCCCAGCGGCAGATTTGTAGAAAAGTTGTCGTCTCAGTTGCGGCTGATGTCTATCACCTGCGCAATATGGCCAGAAACACGCGAAAGTTAGAAATTTTAATGTTTTAGGGTGTTATAGGGGAAAAACACCATGAAAATAGGAAAAAAAAAAAGCTGAAAAGAAACCCTAGGGTCTGAAGTAGCTGGATATGCAGGAATATGAAAAACGACAGCGGTCGTAATTGAAAACCCATGTGGAGTCTCCAATTGTTAGTATGAATCCTTTGTCGAAGTGTACGAAAAAAGACCACTTTAGCTACGCATAACTAATAGCCCTAACATCAAAGATGGCTGCCAATATCTTCAGATCTGTAGTTAGTTGATCAAGACAAGAGCTGCAAAAAACCAGATCTATGCATAGAAAGACATTAAGCAGTAAAAAGAAGGGTTTGCTCCATATATCCAATAGACAAGACAAGAACAATTTTTTGAAATATTTTTTTTTTATTAAGGGCACCTGGGAGGAAAACAAGAAGATGTTTCCAATTCTCCTCAATGGGAAGGGTTCTTGGAAGTCCTCAGCACTTCAAATCTATAATCTCTCTCTCTTGTTGGTGTAGAAAACCCAGACAAAGATAGAACTCAAAGGGAGCTCACACAGCAAATAATGTAGAAAAATGTGACCAAGTGTATAGATCCAGAGTGATCTAATAGGCAACAAAAGGTGAAGAATGGTAGGAAAACCCTCCTATTTATAACAAAATATTGGGTCATTCTAGATCTTGGTGCATGGGTTAACCAGATCTAGATCCACTTTTTATGGAATATTTTATTATATTTGTTGGAGGGAAAAGGTATTTGACTTGGGTCAATAAATAAGGAAGCGGTTAGAAGATAATCAAATAAATAATGATTTATTTAATTATTTAAGGAAGTGGTTGAAATATAATTAAATAAATATTGATTTATTTAATTATTTGTGGGTGATTTGGTCATATTTAACAAGGAATATTATCTAAATAAGATTTAAATAATTATTCCTAGAAAATAATAAGATAAATAAAGGTTTATCTAATTAATTTCTTTGTTTTGGGTTAAACATGATTAGGAATAATAATTAAATTATGGTTTAATTAATTATTCTATGAGGAAAATCAAACAAATATAGGTTTGTTTAATATTTCCTTTTGGGGTTTCCTGTTTAGACCATAAACAACCTAATAAATGTGGTTTATTAAGTTATTTTACATAGTGAGAGAAATTTTACTTAGGGTAAAATTGGTCTTACATGGTGTACTTGGGTCCATCTAATGATGATAGGTTAGATGACCAAAAAATGGTGTAACAGAGTTCACTTGGGAGGGAATTCAACATGACATATTTCAGCATATGGAGAGATGCATAGCTCGGATGGTGATAGAGAGGATGTCATATCCACCTTCCTACTCATTGAGAGTGAGGGATAATTTCCAGTCG
>JAXQQM020092299.1:0-107389 GCA_034641835.2 Pinus albicaulis | reverse complement strand
AAGGAGCCTATTTCCTATGTGTCGAAATATCCTAACATCCCCCCTTAAGAACAAATTGGGATAGGATTGAAGGATTTACAAAAGTGACACAATAGGAGAAGGAAGGAGGCATTAGAGCCTATCCCCCCTTAATGACAACTTTCTTGAACTCCAAGCATGGATCGAAGTTTGGTAAACTTCGCTTCTGTGAGAGCCTTCGTAAAGATATCGGCTACTTGATCATTGGTCGGACAATACTGCACTTCAAGAACACGATCATGAATGAGCTTTCTAATGAAGTGTATGTGGATTTCAATGTGTTTCATACGCTGATGCTGAACTGGATCTTTACATAGCTGAATGGCACTCTGATTATCACACCAAAGTGTAGTTGGATGTTGTTGATGAAGACCAAATTCAGATAGGATCTGACGAAGCCACATGGCTTCCTTGTTGGCTTCAACTGCACCACGATACTCTGCTTCTGCTGAAGAAAGAGAGATGGCACTTTGTTTCTTACAAGACCAAGTAATAGGTCATGAACCAAGAGTGAATACATATCCTGCAGTAGACTTTCGATCATCAGGGTCACCAGCCCAATCAGAATCAGTGAAACCAATCAACAA
Organism: Pinus albicaulis; assembly: GCA_034641835.2. NCBI lineage: Eukaryota > Viridiplantae > Streptophyta > Pinopsida > Pinales > Pinaceae > Pinus > Pinus albicaulis. The sequence goes on along the minus strand of JAXQQM020092299.1, from coordinate 106,784 downwards.
TGGAGATGCTCCTGCACTGTAATGAATCCCGAACTGAATTGTACCTCGAATATATCGAAGTATTCTTTTAGCTGCTTTCTAGTGACTTTCATGAGGTTGGTGCATAAACCGAGCGACAAGACCAACGGCAAAGGAAAGGTCAGGACAGGTGTGGGTTAGATATAGAAGTTTACCAACAAGTTGATGATATAAGGTAGCATCAACTTCAGGGGTAGTACAAGTGACTAAAAGCTTGACTCCAGACTGAAAGGGAGAAGGGGCTGGCTTACAGTCTTCCATGTGAAAGTGGTGTAGAAGATCACAGGCATACTTGGACTGAGAGAGGGTAATTCCTTCCTTGGATTGCAAGACTTGAAGACCAAGGAAATAATGCAAGTGTCCTAAGTCTGTCATTTCAAACTTCTTTTTGAGACTAGACTTCACATGGTTTATATGGTTTGGATCACTACCAGTAAGGATAAGATCATCAACATAAAGAACAAGGATGGTGAAGGACTTACCCACTTTCTTGGTGTAGACAGTGTTGTCAAAATGACACCTAGAAAAGCCATTATCTAATAGAAATCTATCCATTTTGGCATACCAAGCTCGAGGAGCTTGTTTGAGACCATAGAGAGACTTCCTAAGGTGACAAACAAGGCTAGAGTCATTTTGGATAAAGCCAGGGGGTTGTTCCATGTAGATTTATTCATGCAAATCTCCATGTAAGAAGGAATATTTAACATCCATTTGATGGACTTCCCATTTAAAGGAGGCAGCAAGGGAAAGAACAAGGCAGATAGAATTCATTTTGGCAACGGGGGAAAAGGTTTCAGTATAGTCAATGCCTTCAACTTGTGAAAATCCTTTAGCGACAAGACGAGATTTATGTCTATCCACTTTTCCATCTGGTCCAAACTTTGTTTTGTAAACCCATCTGCATCTGACAAGTTTTCTTCCTTTTGGAAGAGGAACAAGATCCCAAGTATTGTTTTCCAATAAGGAACGATACTCTTCATTCATAGCTTCATCCCAATCTGGATGACCAGAGGCTTCTTCAAAGGTTTCTGGATCAAGTTTTTCTGGAACTTGAGCCAATAAGGAAGAAGCTCTTTCGAACTGAGAACGTGTACGTCGTCAATCAGCAGGGTCACCTGCAAGAGAACCTGCTACATCTCGAGTAGAGCGAACCCATCTTGGAAGCGGTGGAGTATAAGGAACAATTTCACGAGATGGAGGAGGATTGTCATCCTCGCTGTCATCATCTGAACTAGAAGGAATGCTATTAAAAATAGAAGAGAGAGAGAGAGGTGGCACATATGCCGAATCAGGCTCGCAGGCCAAAGGTGGCACACTTGCTGAACTAGGCTCACAGGCCGATATATTTTCATCAAATTTTACATCTCTTCTAATGATAATATTTTTGGATTTTGGTTGAAGAAGTCTATATCCTTTGACATCTTCATAATATCCAACAAAAATACATTTTTCACTCTTAGGTTCTAAGGCTTTATGTTTCGCATCTGGAATATGGGCCCAAGCATCACTTCCAAAAACATGAAAGTGACTTACATATGGTTTGATTGAGCTCCAAGCTTCTTCTGGAGTTATATTCTTTAAAACCTTAGTAGGAGTGCGATTTACTATGTAATTTGCACAGTTAATGGCTTCTGCCCAAAAATTGAGACCAAGTCCTTTAGATTGAAGCATACAATTAGCCATTTATTTTAAGGTGCGATTCTTCCTTTCAGCTACACCATTTTGTTGTGGAGTATATGGAACGGTATGTTGCAATTGAATGCCATGCTCAGTGCAGAAGTTGATAAATTTGTTGTTAACATATTCTCCTCCATTGTCTGATCTTAACTTAAGAATTTGATGTCCAGATTGTTTCTCAACAAAGGCCTTGAAGGCCAAGAACATGTTAAAAAATTCACTCTTGAGTTTTAAGAAATATACCCAAGTGCATCTGGAAAAATCATCAATGAAAGTTAAGAAGTACTTGCAACCAGAGAAAGAAACAACAGGAAGTGGACCACATAAATCACTGTGCACAAGCTGCAAAGGGGCCGAAGCATGCCAAGAGGCACGTTTGTCAAAACTATCCCGATGATGTTTTCTGAGTACACATCCGGAGAAAACACCATCCCGACAAGATACCATAGGAAGGCCCATCACCATATTTTCCTTACATAGAGTTTGAAGAGAGCGATAGTTTAAGTGACCAAATCGCTCATGCCAAAGTTTGCTCACATCATCATTATGAGCAACAAAAACAGAGGGAAGACATGATGACCCAAAGTTGTCAAACTTATACAACCTTATGGAATCATTAGCAATGCCAGTAGCTAAAATATGTTTAGGATCTTTGAGGTCCTTGATTACAACATCATGAGGTGAGAATTCTACTATTTTCCCTTCACTTGAATGAGTTATCTGATAAACAGATAGAAGGTTGCATGACAAGGTAGGAACACATAGTACATCATTAAACTAACCATTATCTAGATGAATGGTTCCAGATCCTACAACACTAAGAGATCTATCATCACCAACATAAATATGTTTGGTGTTAAAATCATTTAAAGAAGAAAACATGGATTTATTTTTAGCCATGTGGTAAGAAGCTCCAGAATCAATGAGCCACTCATGAGAAGGAGAAGAAGAAGATACATTTAATGCATAACCAGATCTTGATGCTTGACAACCGCAAGCAGAAAGTGTCATGCCTAAAGATGAAGGTGAAGAGTGCTCCAAATTGATGTTGTGCTTCTTCATTGTTGCTTCTAAGGCTTCCATCTTCTTAAAACATTTGGACTCTATATGGCCATCCCGATTGCAAAAGTTGCAATGTCTATCTGCCTTCTTCCCTTTGTTTTGATTTGCCTTATTATTTTGGTGATTTGATTTTTCAGTTTGTGGCTGAAATTGCTTAGGGCCCTTGTTTGGTTTAGGACCATATTTTTTAGGATACTGCTTCTTGGGATTCTTTTGATATGGTTGTTGTTGGGCTGCTAAGGCTTTCTTAGAAGCGTTTCCAGCAGTGATAAGACCAAGGTGTAAAAAATTTTCTTGTTCTCTTATCAAAGAATCACAAAAGGCATCAAAAGAGGGATTCTTGTAGGTGGTTCCTGAAGAAATGATGGCTTCTCTGGTGGAATGGAAGGCGGAAACAAATACAGAGTATGTAGGACCAAGCTTAGCAAGAATGCAATATATGAGGCTACCATCTTCCTTTTGACCTTACACCCTTCTAAAAGAAGTCTAAGGGTCTTGAATTTGGACAAAAAGTCTTCAATAGAGGAGAAATTATTAGGGTCCAAAGTAAGCAACTCATTTTCAAGCTGGTGGGCCCTGATTTGATTTTGAATGCCAAAAACATTATTTAGCTTTTCTAGGGCTTTATCAAGGGTGTCAATGTCAAGGATGTGAAATCGAAGATCTTGAGCAATGGACATTCCTATCAACCCTTGTGCTTGATCTTGTCTATTTTCCCATTTAGGAACTTTATCATCATCGGAAGGTTTAGTTTCTTGACATGTGGCTATTCTATAAAGCCCTTTACTTCTAAGTATATCTACCATGTGAGATAGCCATTAGAAATAATTGGTGATGTTAAGAATAACTGGGCATGCACTTTCCATTTTTATTTTTTTAAATTAAGCCGAGAAAAACTGAAAATAACTGCTCCAATGGAAAGTTCTCGAAAAATTATGCAGTTTCAAAAAACACAGGTCGAAAAATGGCTTCCGGATGAAGAAGTTATGCCTTTTGAAAAATACGAGTTATAGTCTTGAATAAATTTATGGAAAGGGGATGAAGTGCGGCATTTAAAAAAAAAAATCTTCCTTTGTTTTGTTTTTTTTAGCAAAAACTTAAGAAGGAAGCATGAACCCAAGACCTTTATTCTCATGACAACACTTGGAAGTGAAATAGTAAGGATCATGTTGTGTATAGAAAGGAGTAACGGGTTTTTTTTTTTTTTACTCTTGGGTCGTAGGCACACTTTTCTTTTGCACAAAAAAGACAAAAACGAGAGCAAAAAAAAAAAAAAAATGGAAATGTAAACCTTATGGTAGAATGTTCGTTGCGGTTAGCCTTATCGACAACCCTCATTTTTTACTATTTAAGTTTCATATAAAGGATCCCACAAAATGTGTGAGGAAAAAGAGCATACGTAGCAAAAAAAAATCCCCTTTTTCCTCTTTCAAGATTTTCTGAGATTTGCTGCAACGCACAAAAGCATACAGAGAAAGGGTATAGTCCGATAAATAAATAAAACCTAAACACAAAAATAAAAAATAAACCGAAATAAACAGAACCCAATAACAAATATAAGCACATGAAAACATATGTTTGTACCTCCGGATCTAAGTATATTACTTAAATTGTTGGAAACCTTTTCGCATGAAACGAAAGGTGCTCCTCAACACAACAGACGCTCTAGACACCCAACATAGTAGTTCTCGAAGCCAAAAAGTTTGTTGAAATAATGAATGTAAAAATGACATTCGCATGTGATCAGAAAAACCGACGGATTTTTGATCAACAATGGTACGGCCTCAAAATAGCTCTAATACCATGTAGGAATTTCACAGGGTAAGTTTGTGATCAAAGACTAAATTTCACCTCTGAAAACGAGATTATGAAGTCATTTTTAATATAATCACGTAGTTAAAACCCTCAAAGATGGAAACGAGTTCATGGCACAGTGATGCGGCACTTCATGCAATTTACTGACATAAAAAGAAAAGTTACATATGTTTCTCTCATGCAAGCAGTTCTGCAAAATAGGCATCATGCTCTTTAAATAGAGATCATGGACAAATCGGTGTTAAACCACGGGCGAACATTTCGTTAATAAAGGAAGAGATAACCGTTGGATGCTACAAATCATGGCCCAATAGAATTATAAGTTACAAATGTACATAGTGAGAAGCATGCTTTTAACTCTACACTAGACTAAGTTATTCTTAACTATTTACGAGACTCGATATTCATTGTTCGGGGGCCAAGACACTCTCCAAAAACAAAGGGAAACACAACTTTTCATAGCTATAAAGGTAGATTGTCTATCTTTGAGAAAAAGGTTGTTGAAACACAAATCAACATGGCCTGGCTATATGTAACAATGTGGGTGGCAACTGAAAGCAGAGAAAACACATTGGGTGTGAAAAAAGGAAAAAAAGAGGGGCTTCATGCCAAAACTAGCCCTAACTTGATAGGAAAACTATCAAACACTATGCAAACTAATAGAGACCTTGACAAACTTAGATTTCGATGGATCAACGGTCAGATTATGGGAAAGGATAAGAGGCTAAGCTCCCTAGTGGAGTTGCCAAATTTGTTATGAAGATAAATCCCTACGCACCTGCAGGCAAGTCTAGAAAGCCTAAGTTGGCTCTAGAAACTTGGAATGCTTTCAATGCAAAGCTTTATTAGTAATATTTTAAATGAGACAAAAGGAGGTAGAGGTACATTTTCACAGATGCCTCATTCAGGCTGGGTCGATAATGACATGAATACGGAATTTATTTTAGGCTCACTCCTTGCTACGTGGCACACAAATACAAGTAGATGATCGAGGCAGCAAAAACCATAATCGATACATAATAATAATTAACATTATTTCTTCTAGCGAGATATATAATTTTGAAAGTAATACAACAATGATTTAGACAAATATGAAAGCGTATGATGTTTTTGTCATAGAATATGAAAGGAATAGCATGACACAAACATGTGTGACCTCCTTTTGTGAATATTTTAGTCATGCAGAAAATAAATCATTTGCTGCAAAGGTAGAGCATTGTAAGTGCAGAGTAAAGCGAACAAGAGTTTAGACTAGCCCAACAATGACCAACTTGATAGTGGAAAGGTAGGGGACAGATGTAGGAAGGAGAAAGAGGTTGGGGTCAGCAAGAAAGGAGGAGGAAGATTCCAGGCACCACAAGGGATAAACCCCCATGGATGTGAGATCAAGCTCTAAATCGGAGAATATTTGTCTGCTGCAGATTTAACAACCATTCCACTTTCTCTGACTTCTAGAGGTTGAGACTTCTCATCACTTTGAGAAACACCTCGAAGGGATCATTGCGGTTTCGAAGAAATAAAGACAACGGCAGTGCTAATCTAGAAGTATCAACTTATCGACATGAGAACGAAAGTAAAAGACATTCCTTTGAAATAAGAGAGTTTTGACCAAGTTCCTTTAATTAATCTTCCAGGAAATTTTGCTTGAGTCTTCATGGGATGTCTTTGCATATTTTCTATGGTGAAACATTACCTTGGTCTGTCACGTGGAAACTTCGAGATTAGAGGGCAGGTAGACATGATGACAGACTACTGTCTAATAATCATACATAAATTGAGAAAAAAAGTATATATATTAATATTAATATTATTAAACATTACTTGTTGATACAACATAAAATAATATTAATAATATAAGTAATATTAAACATGTTAATTTGACTTGATTTATAAAAGTTGATTGGAATGTAAATAATTAAAATATTAACCACATTTTAAGAATATAATTATGATGCTTTATGATGATGTAAAATATAGTATTGTATGAGTATGTGCTGGTGTATTTTATTGTTCTTTCTACTTTTTATGTATGTAATCTTTTATAGAAAACTGATCTTGAATAATTGTTTAACAAACAGTCATATTGGTGATTCAATGTAATATCATATTTAAACAAATTTGAAATACTGAATAGGTTAATAGAATACAATGTACTATCATATTCACTAACCATTCTTACAACTCTAAACTATTTTTCTATTATGAATCACTCTATATCAACCACCATCTAAATACTATGAATTTGATATTACTTTTCCATAATCAAATCTATTACAATTATCAATAAATTAATTTTTGTCGTCTTTCTTTTGAAAAGATTCAAAATTGCGTTTCTTTTGAAAGGTCAAAATTTAATCCATATGTATATCATATTTATTATAAAGATGAATAAATTAACTTATATATTATAACTATGGCAAACAGAAAAGTCAAAAATCTCCTAATGAAAGGCTACTTATTTAATATTTTCATCAATTTTATATCAATAATTATATAATTTTTATAGCAAATAATTAAACAAATTATAGGTTGTCTTTTTCAAACTAGTGTATATACATAATTTTCATATTTATAAATAATAATATTACCAATAATAAGTTATAATAAATAATTTTAAATAATATTTATGATTATGGATTAAATTGGTTTTTTATTAAATATATTTTTAAATTTTTATTTTTATTTTATTATTATAATATAATTTTGAAAATATAATATAATATTTTATTTATATTCATATGAATAAATATATCTACATAAATATATGAAGACATGATGAATAAATGGTTAGGTAAAAATTGAGTTATTTAATGATAATGTTTTGGACGTCGACATTGTTTTTCAGTTTGCATTATTCTATGTCTTCTCCCCTTTATTAGTTATTTATTTAATGATATCTTGTAAAGTAAATTGAGGGACAAAAATTCATGAAAATAAGAATATATAATGGTTTTTTTTTTAAAGGGTGGTTTACTAACATTAGGCAACCACCTAGATTCATGGGAAACTCTCAAGAGTTTGGAGGGAATTTATTTTGTGAAATAAGGACTAACTTCAAGAGGCCTTTAGGAGATTTGACCTACGTTATCTCGGTGCAAAATATTTAACAACTAGGTTCTATAATGGATAAACTTATAGTATATGTTGAGTTTAGAATTTATGTTTGCATAAAATCATTTCATTAAATATTAAGAAAAACTAAAGCATATAATTATATTTAAAAAAGTATTTATGAAATTAATGTAAATAATTAACTGTGTGTAAAAAATACAATTTATTATTAACCTTCTAGTTCGGCTAATAGTATGCATAAAAATGAAATGTTACAATGCAACAAAAATTATTTCAGTTTTAAACTCTTAAACATGTTTATGAAGTTTCTTAAACTCTCCTAAGGGTTACGATTATAATTCTTTGGAATTGATAATTATTCTACTATAATAAAAATTCATAAAAATTTGTTAGGATTATTATGAGGCTTTAAATTTAAGAAAAGATAGATGAAGCACTATTAAATTATGGAATTCTATAGCTAATTTAACCATAAAGATAATGATCAACGTCTACAAGACTAATATGATTTTATCATATATTAAGAAAGTAAGAGATTTAATTAGATTCTTTATTTTATTTCTATGATTTTAAAGAAAGGGAGAAGCATACTAACATCATCATGGCTTTTGCAAAGGATGTGAATAAGAGTTGGATAATCCAAAGAAAGTATTTATGCTTCTTTGTTTATTTAATGTTATGTCAAGGGCTGAAATATATTTCAGTTTGTTAGTGCTAGAATATTAACGAATATGGTGTTGGTAAAGGCTGAATTTTATTTTCCTTAGATAAAATTACCTTCGGTGGTAGTGAACAATTGGTAAAAGAAAAAAAAGGAAAGGAAAATTTTTTCAGTAGTTACCTTCCCCAAGAGGATAAAAGGAGATAGAAGGGGAAGGGGTTTTTCTCAAAGAAAGAAGAAGAGCCTTTACAATAGAATTTTTGTAAAAAGAGGAGAAATACGGAGGTACAGTGGGTACCGGTGGAGTATAACTCTTTAAAAAAGTGTATGTTGAATGACGAAGTCTGGACTAACTTTTGATAATTAAGCATTACATGAGACTCGATGAGGCTTGGGGGGGATCGAGAGGTGCGTCGCCTCTCTCATGATTGAGTGGTGCCATCGGTTAATAAATATTGCGAGATAAGTATATAAGTTTGCGTTTAATTTATAGGAGATAAATAATAAATTTTTATTTAAATTGATGTATTTGGATACTTTTAATTGTTTTGTTAACTAGAAGAAAATATCATAAATATTTATTCATAAGAGTGAGATCAAAATGGAAATAAGTACACTCGAAAGAAATGTTATAGCATGGATAAACATAACACATATTATGATTATTCTTGTTGTCTAAATATTGTAAAATGATGCAACTAAGACTTTACGTGAATATGGGATATAAAGGTAGCAGTGAGGAAAATATCAACAAATAATGGCTTCTTCTAGCAGGAGGCAATTCCATTCATGCACCATCAGAAGTTTCTATCACGTATCATTTAAAAATACATTGAATGATGAATAAATGGATTAGACGGGAGAGGTATCAAAGGAACCAAGCAGAGAATAATTCTATGCAAGTTTGTAGCATGCATAAGTACTTTTTCATTCTCATGATTCAATATAAAGAATCTAATAAGGGCTCAAAGGTTTAGAAACGGAGCTACTGTGGTAAACGAAGGATCGTATACTCAATGAATCCCACAAGTATAATGGGAGCCATATTGCACAAGAAGGGTATAAAATATGAATTGAAAAAAGAATCATCATTTCGAAAAAAAATACAGAGCTCAATGTTATTTGATAAACTCAAAAACTATCATAGATTAAAAATTAAATAAACATAAAATCCTAATAGGATACGGACTTTCTCACATGAGATTACAGTTGGGCACATTGCTAGAAAAATAAATTAGAACGGAATGACCCAACAATGAAATACATAAAAAACTATCAAGCAATATATAGATGCAACGGACGTTCAGAAGACTTATCCGATTTGGCTTGATAAATTCATGATCACACACACACACACACACACACACAAATCAAATTAAATGGTTGTAATGAGTAACTAACTGAGCAACAGTAGAGAAATGCGGAATGTTTTTTCTACACCCAAACCCTTCACACTTGGAGAGGATGTTGATAAGAAACTCATTCATGCAAAAATTCAGGCTAAATCTGAATTCATGTACATACATAGTGTTACCCTCGGTAACACAGGGGATGCCTAGACTTAAATTTTGATAAGGAAGATGGGATTTTTGGCTTCCACAGTCATTCAGGAAAGCGTTTGTAGGAAATTTATGGGACACTTTGTCCTCGGGACGATACCTAGTCGCATCTTGTAAATAAATCAAGAAAAAAAATTGTGAGTAAACATTATATAGTAAGGAAGAGAAATTATTAAATAATATGAAATATTATGGGTTTAAACAATATATGAATCCTGCCAGACTCATCACTCTCCAGCATACGAGGAGGTTCGACCTAACATGCAGGAAGAAAATAGAAATGCGCAAAGACAAAACCTCGGCCCTAGTAGGGTTATCTTCTGAACAAATTTGAACCAGGAGCACTGGGGATTGAGCCCTCATAGATACATTTATACGAAAGAATATTTATAACCTATCAGAGAGAGAAAGAACAAACAATAAAATTAGCAAGACAGTGTTTTTATGATCCAAGCTATGCATGAGAACTAATGGAAAAAGACAACATGAAAAAACTGAAATATCAACCACTCACTACGAATTTATAGAAAGCCAGAACCACAATTTCAACCATAAAATTGTGGAGAAACCATTTACGGAATGCGACGGGATACACAAGTGATTATGTAACACGGACAAAATATGGCGGCTGCTGTAGGCTGCGGAAGGACGTTGTAGTTAAAAACAACAGGAAGCGGAAACCATGATGAAACTACAACAAATTAGCTGGTTGTGGCGTTGAAATTCGATAGTTTCCCCTAATCACAACATCATGCACCATCAGATCTAGGTTTACGGATACGATGGTCTGACCTGGAAGTTTCTAGTAATCCCCGGTGGAGAGACATTTGCAGTGAAAGGCACATCATCAAACATATGTGGGTTTCTTAAATAAAAAAATAAATCATGAATTCAAATCAATTATTATATGTACTCGTAGTTATTCGCAATTACCATAATTATATATGTAGAAAACCGACAGTAAAAATAATGTGAAATTTTGGTAGTATAAGGCAGGATAAGCTTCAAAAGAACTCCACAAAAGCACTCAACTAATGGAAGTAAGAATATATGTATAGGTACTTTAATTAAACAATATTATAATTCACAATTTTTATAAGCTCCTTATGCAATTATTAAAATTGATAATATCTATAAGTATAGGGATTAATTTATTTTTTTATTTGTGAGTAGTATATGATGAAGTGAGTGAGCAGTGGTATGAGGCAGGCGGTTTGCACGTTAGACCCAAGTGGGCCAAGTTGAATAACTTTGGTGTTTTCCTTTGCATTCATTCATGCTAGGTGACATGAGTGTTGAAAAGTTCAATGAGGATAGGATATGATGAAGGACAGCACGGGAGAGCACATTTCTAGCCTAGTGAAATTAACCATTAAAGACGAGGTTCACGGGAGGAACAACATCGTCGGACAACCCGATTGTTAGATCGGTGAAAAATATCTAGACATGCAGCATGGATTGATGCAGAAGGTGATGAAGTTTTTGAAAGGATACTCACAGATGCTGATAAGAAGAATCATCCAAATAGCCATTCTAAGTCTGGAAAGGACATCCACGAAGAACATCGGCAAGTTAACGAAGAAATGCGGAAGAAGTCAAACACTCAGCAGTAAGAAAATAAAGGTGGGACAATAGGAATAAGTGGCGGAACAATAGGAGATGAAGAAGGAAAATTGAGTTACAGTGAATTTATAAAATTAAACTTATCACAATTAGATGGAGAGGCTAAGGAAATGGCAGAAACATTGATAAATTAATATGAATAAATATTTTCATGTCTGAATATAACAACAAATAAAATCTTATGGCTATTTACTCAGTGTGGGAAAAATCACACATTAATAGGTAGGGAGAGTTAAAAATGTGCAGCAGGTCAGAATATAATGTAATGAGCTGGGATTGAGTTCTATTGCACTATTTTTAGCATAATTTCTGGAAAAAATTTTATAGATGAAAACTCTTGAAATTCATGGTACATGGGATGGAGGTCAACCATTATAGATGATTCTGTAATTACCTCATGATAGGTATGTACCATATTTAGAGATGAAAAGAAAAATTAGACAGATTATTGAGTAACACACTATATAAATGTTTCAGGATGCATTCATGGATAAAGACTATGGATGAATGGATTAAAGAACGTATAATAGATATAGGTAAATAGGCAGAAGAATGAATTTGGCAGAGTTAAGCCCATAAAGAGGAAAAAGAATCTCTCATTTTAAATTATGGACGGGAAATTATAAAAATCTTACTTGAAAGGTGGGAAATGAACAATTTTGGAAGAATCAGAAAAGCCAAATGGTGAGTTAATTGTGAGGCCTCACAGAAGCATCTCTGCAAACTATCATGGACAAACTGGCTCCCACCATAACAGATGGGGACCTGAATGAGAATGCATTACTTTAAGTGCCCTCATGTGGATGAGAATGGAACACATCCAATTGTGTAAAGGCATCATTATTGAGGATGCAGCATGAAACATACTAAGGATCAGCACTGAAGATCGGCAAAACTCATTTCATGACAAACTATGATGGGAGCAGGAAGAATGAGTTATATTTAAAACAATTTCATTTGATTGAATCCTGAGTACTGGTTAAGTTATATGAAATATGAATAATTGAAAAATCTAAGCTGGTACAGAAGTGAAGATCCACAGTTGGTGGTGGCTGTAGAGAAGGAAGAGGATTATTACTGTCAGTGTATGTTTGGGGAATGGAAGGAAACATAATGAATTGATATTACCTTTGAGCTCTGCTGATATTTTGTTAGAATGGACTAGTTGAAAGGCATTAGTCTGTGGAAGATTTTAAAGGAGAAAATTATGCTAAGGAAAAACAGGTACTGGTCAGAGGCAATAGAGAATTAAGAAACCGCTGTTTATTTGCAATAACATCAGTTGATGATAAAACAGGAAATGGTTGCTTTATATTCATCAGTGAGTTTATAACTCTAAAGAAAAGACCTTATGTTGAAAATATCCCAGGTTGTTACGATTTTATGGTGTTCCAGAAACTGTTGGGATTACTTACAAGAACAGACTATACAACACAATATGGGGTACATACCTGAAACATGCTTCTCATACGAACGCTTGTGAATGGGTGTGGCAGGATTTTGACAAATTAATCAGTGTCAATATTGTGGAAAAGGTTATGTTTATTGATGTGACCTTAAAGAACACAGTGCTATTAATGATTAACCATCCTGATATGATCATGGATGCACATGGATTGAAACATCTTATGTCCTTTATGAAAACAAATACCATTCTGCATGATCTTTGCAGTCAAGTAAAGGGAGGAACATTATTTTGAAAGATTGCTGAATGCAGGCAATGCAGGATAAACTGAGATAGACATATACAAACAACATTTTGTGCTGGGTACGGACATTGCTCAGAATTTAATTGCAAACTATTAACCATAAATATTTCTTTTATTTTGAATAATTGTTTTCATATTTATGGATGATGCTATGTGATCTATAAAAAATATTCAGAACACAAAGAAAATTCACTTAAATGGTGAAAATATTGAGGTATGTCCTAAATTTAACAAGTGGGTGCAACAAAGGAACATATCAACTATTTGGGCCATGGCTTCATTTTAAAGAGGGATCCTAGGTATATACTAAGAAATGTAAAGACAATTTAATGAATGGAGAGGTTCAAGAAATGTAACAACATACGTTCTTATGTGCTATTTGGTTTATACCCAGCCGATTCATGAAACTATAAGATAGCACTACTATTACTATCCTTGGGGAAAGTGATCTTTCCTTGGACATAATAAGTGTCCAAATAATTTTGGTTGTAAATAGTGTTAACTACACCATTTGTATATAATTGGTGGTTATAGTGAGACTTTAAAGAAGTACACTAGTCTTGTAAGGAAAAGGGGTGGGATTAGTGCAGTAATATGATGTGACTCATAGCATATGAATCAAGACTAGAAGGACCATGACGATGATAATGTACTGACTTAGGATACTTTAATAAATGCATTCCTTTGAATTTGGAGACATTAATTGTTGGGGAAAAAGGTTGTACTAGAACAAACAATACAGCCTAACTAGGTACTTTAACAATATTATGAATACTACTTCTCAGTAAGATAGAATATGTTTCTTAAAGAATGGTTTGGCAATCATATATAAAGGTAAGAAGAGGTGTGTGTATTATTAACTTTAAGTGTGAAACTACATTAAATCTTTAATTGCTGTCAGTCTAAATTGAATTCTGAGAGAAAATTATGGATGAAGAAGAAATACCAGGGCACTCAATCCCATGTCAGCAACAACAGAAGCGAAGAAAACAAGAAAGCAATCATAGCAGGAACTAATGATTGAAATTTTATTATTTGGGAAGATATGTGCCAAATGTTGGTCAGGAAGGAGATGATTTTTTGATGAATACCATCGAGTTCACAGTGCCCATCATGAACAACTTATAAGATGCTGGCAAAAATTAGGGTGGACTATTTTTGGGTGCAGAATGTAAAAAAAGTGTGAATACTTAGTCCAAATAACAGGTGTCAATGATGAAGGTGAACAACATGTTAACACTTAGATCTATTCCACTATCTTAAGAGGTAATGGGAGTATATAGCTTAGTTCATCCCTGGTCTACTAAAAGTAAGTACAATGATTTAATTATGGTGGTGGTGGATAGACTTGACAAGGTAGCTCATTCATACCTCACTAATCAACTTTCAACATGTACATATTGTTGAAATTTTCATAGAGGGAAATTTTATACTTTAAACATACCAAAGTTTTTGTCTTAAGATCAATATATAAAGTTCATTGACATTTCTGGAGGCACTATTATGTGCAGGAACATATCATTTTTACTTTTCACAATGTATCTATAAAATGGATGGAAACACTTGAAAGGGTGAATCAAATATCGGAAGACATGCTGTACATGTATGTGATCAAACAACCCCAAAATTAGGAGAAATCATTATATTCATAACAGATTCACTGAAAGTAGATACAAAGTCCCTCAAGATATGAATATGACCTGAAGCACTATATGGAGAAATGTAAATACAAAAATTTGGGAGTAGTTTGAAGCAAATTAGTCTTGGATTCAAATCTTGGATAAATGGAGTGTGGAAACAAAAAAGAAAAATGGACGAATTTAAAAGTAGCTCAGAACCAGGCAAAAGATATGTAACTTACAAAATAGAAATTTTCAGAATTTTAAGGTGGGTGACAGTGTTTATATAAAATTAAACCCAGAAGAACATCAAGGTGGAATGATTATATAATTAGACTTCAATTACTTTGGACCTTTCATATTTTAGGCAGATAGAACGGGTAGCATATCAGTTGTACTTTACTATTTATATTGGTAAATGTGTTTCATGCTATATTATTAGAGCTCACACAATAAAATTACCCCAAGCATATGATATATAAACATGCATGTAAGTTGTGTTTATATTATGACTCTAGGAAAAAGATGGTTAACAATTAATTTCATTATAATTTTCTTATGAAATAAGACAGTCATTCTTAGCAGAACCTGATTATCATTATTAGTGGGAGTTAAAACAAACATCCCGGTAGATTATACAGGATTAAAGTGTAATGGGATCCAGCACAAAACATGAAGAACTACTTGGGAGGATGAAAAGATCTATACGAAGCATCTGAAACATTTCCTAGAATAGATAGAACACGAGGATGGTGGCTGCCTCTAGTGGGAGAACATACTCAACACATTTAATGCTGAAAATATTGTATAAAGGACTATAGAATACATACGGTTGGTGAAAATAAATGAATATGGTTAGTTAAATAAAAAAACAGTTTATGGCTGTAGAATAAAAATCCTGGGTAATTGGATTGGCGATTGGTAAAGTTCACAGGTTATAGGTAGAATAGAAGAGGTAGTTTATGACGTTATTCGAAATGATAAAAGGAAATCATAGAAGAGATAGGTTACTAATAATAGCTCAAGAAGAGGGACATAAAATAGAATGTTATGAATAAGATTTTTCTGAAAGATACTATTATAAGAACTACTATAACATGTAAGTGTAGGGTGGACATAGTCAGGCTGAAAAACACACGTCAGTGTACTACCCGAGACTGGGGTGGATACAAAGAATTAGAAAGAATAGATCATCTATCAGGTTGGTGGTGCAAATAATTGAAATATTCATGAGATAAATTAATATTACGGATTAGACATGGGGATGACGCTCAGATATTTAATTGGATATACTAGAATTGCTATAATTAACTTTAACCTGAAAATATATTGTTAACTATTTATTTAGAGAGAAGATGAAATGATCAGAAATAAACATAACACTGAATAATTATTATAATGAGGCCTAATTTAGTAACAGATTATTCTTATTTGTCACAATCTCTTTGTAAAATGATTACAACCTCTGAGCAGTGAATATATAAAATATATAAAGATTTAATAGGTGGAAAATATCAACAAATAAACTTTTCTTTCTTCTAGAAAATAAATCATTTATCTACTATCGGGTTCTGTCCACATATCATTGAAATAAATTTAATAAGTAGATAAATTAAATTCACAGGAGAGGTTGGAATCGATGGAGGGATGATTCTGCCTGACCATGAGATTCATATGCTTTCATTACAGGCTTAGTGTAAACGCAACAGAACTCAGAGGTTAAGTAAAAGTTAAATGTGTTGAAACAGGATGAGATCTGGTAATAACAGATACATTATATAGGAACCATATGCAACAAAGGGGTATAGCTATGAACTAAAAATAATTAATCCATTTGAAAAACACAAATCTTGAAATGCAGATACTGAGATACTCATAAATATCATGAATTCATGACTATAGTAGAAGTACATAAAATACAACATGATGTGAACTTCTCCATAGTATCAAATCTTTGACATGGCTATAAATAAATTACAATAGATAGTATATATTTGAAGTATAAAAGCTAACGAAATGTATCTTAGTATGAGAATAGCATTAATAAGATTTAATAAATCAAGACGTCTGATTACATGCATCTACAATAAAGATTAATAATTATAACAGAATAATAATAATTAAGCAATAAAACTTTAGGAAAATTTTTATCTATACCCCATACACACATGGAGAGGGCCATGAAATATTCAAAGTAGGGTAAAATTGGGATCAGAGTCCTGCTGCATACCTTAGGTGTTACCTCAGTAACTTGCAGAGGCCTCATGTAAGACAAAAGTGATCCCGGAAGTGGGACTTGACTTGGCATTATTAGAGAGCACTTAATGGAAGATATCTCAGGGATGCATTCAACATTTGATGCTGGCCCCATCTTGTAAATACATTTAAAAGCAGTACTGGTCAACCTTATAAATAGTAGAACAAATTCTTAAATATTTAACATGATATAGAGTTTAAACAAAATCAATCCCTTAGAACTAGCCTCATCGACATCTTGGGAGGTTAAACCCTACACTTATAAACAGAAGGAGAAAATAAAATGACATTTATAAATAATTATTTGATTTATCTTTAGAATAAGGTACAGACAGGAAACTAGAAATTCATTGCAGATACATTATCTGAAAAATATTTATAACACAATAGAAAAGAAAGAATGAACAACAATGATTATATGAGCAATAACTTACAGCATTAAAACTTTGTATACAGGAAAATGAAAAGACAACATGAAGGTGAACTACATTGCAGCTAAAATTATATAATGAACAGAACATAATGAAAGTTTGGAAGCCAAAACATTCTCAGTGACAATTTTCATAAGTGATTCCTTTACCATGCAAAACAAAAAATTTGACACATACATTTATTTACTGGAAATTGAATAGCTATAGGTTGACTTCTGAGAGAACAACCATGATGAATATGGAGAAAATGTAGCTCATTGCTCTACGTTAAATTCAATTGGTACTAATCACATCAGCTGCAATTAGATCTACGTTTACATAGCTCAGTCTTTCTCTCGTAATGAGTGGAGGACAACTCTGACAATCAGTTATTTATCCATCAAAATGGAGTTAAAATAATTAAACAAATCATAGATTGAGGATCAAGTTTACTATAATAATTTGTGCATTATTACTTGAAGTATATAATGATACTTAAAAGTAAACAATGAGTTAAAATAATGTTGAAAACAGTATAGGTAGTATAAAAGTACAAGGACAACTTCATAGAACTTCTTTGAGGTATCACTTGGTTAATGGATGCAGGGATATATGTATAGTATAATTAATTATCATTATAGTTTATAATCATTTATAAGTGCCTTAAGAAATTATTAAAAGTACTAATATGCTTAAGTGTAAATAATTGCATATGTGATACAAATATATGAATGATGGTATGACTATTTGTCTAATGTAACCTCTTAATGCTAATCAAGGTGACAACTCTTTCTTATCTGAAGTCATTTTGAAGAATAATGTAATTTCATAACAAGTTAGTTATTATCTTGGAAAGTTTTATTTTCTTCTTAGCATTAGTCAAGAAGAAGAATAATTTTAGGATAAATCTGCTGAATATGGGTTGATCTATGCTTTAATGTATAGCTTATTTTCTACTGTTTTTTATTTTATCACAACTTTTTATTTATTGAAAATAAAAATATTTTTAGTGTGCTTAAAAACGAAAATAGGTAATCCTTTGCCCACAATAATTTAGTAAAGATAATGCATCTTATATATTATTCATGATTGAAGACACGGATACTTGAATTAAAAATTCAAGATATATATACTTTTGATATTATAACATCTTGTAATAGGTATTCATTCAGACATCTATTAATTTCATATTATGTAACCTCTTTTATTGGAATGTCTATAGTAGGACTTTGAAAGGGCTTTATAGTTTATTTTTGGATCTAATTTCTCTGAATCTGGAAGGATTGCTTAAATCTGCAAAGTTTGATGAAGGTAAACTCTATTAGATCAAGGTACCACAAAGTTTTCAAGTTATTAAATCATATATGGAATCAAAACCTATTTCAAATAGCAAAACATGCTTCATATAATTTGTCTCCTGAATTCATTCAAAAATCACAAAAACTTAAAATTAACAAAACAACTTCCTTCTTAATTAACACTTTTATTGATAAACAAAATTTTCATTGATGTAAAAATATTATATGATTATTATTATTTATAATTAATTTATAATTAATGAAACCTAATTTATTGGTTAAATTACTTTCAAAAGCATTTAACATAATTTATAATATAGTATATGATGGCGATGAACCATGATGGTTATTCTTTGAGACCAAAGTTTGATTTATCAAACCTAAAACAAAATTAGCTAAAGATTTTTTGAATTGTGTAATACATCCATAAGGCATAAATAATAAGAATCATTAAGTGATTATTTTAATTACGTAACCTTTGAGGTCCATCTTTTATCAAATGCCGTAAACCCAACAGCAAAGTGAGCTGCAGGTCGATAACTCAATGTAATAATTTTTTACCTTTATGCATTTTTGACCCTTCACATAACCTTATCATATATACGGCTTCAAAATTATATAAACCCCACAAACCTATGGCTTATGGCCCACAACATGGTGACCAATAAGAACTCATTGCAAGTCAGAACTTTTACAGCCCACTTAATCAAAACATGTCAAAATTAACTTTAATTGAACTGCAATTTTCTAGTCTTTGAGGTTATATTTTGATATATATCCAGATCACTTTGCCGGATCTCGCTTGACAGGTGCTTTCATCACCTTCCATCTCCACATCCTGTGTGAAGCAAAGCAACATATTGGGTGCAATCTTAACGGTAACTAAAATGTGATGTGTAATGAATAAATAGGCAATTCTCCCTGGTACTTGTATATTTAATCTTTACGCATCTGGGATGTCTAACCATCATCGTGCTTGGTATATACGAATATAATTTCGATGTGTGAATTTGATTGTCATCCCGCTAGCAGTCTGCCCTTAGGGATCTAACAATCCTTCTTGCTTGCATTCATCTCATTACCTTGTAAATTGGTTTCTTGCAAAAGTCATCTTAGCTTTAGATCTCTTGCTTCTGAATCTGTGGTCTATTATTAACAATGAACTACGGAGCTTTCTTCATTCATAAAACTTGCAGTCTCTGTTAATAGTGGAAACTTTATTCTGGGTTGGTCTCATCTCGTCAAATCACCTTTTGGAATTTATTTCAGCCTTTTAGAAACAGTTTTATTTCTTTGCTTTCTGTCATCCTCCCCCAACGTTATCCTTCTTTAGCTGTCGATCTTTAGAAAACTTGTTGATCTCTCTGTGACATTTCTTCTATTTTCTGTTAGCTCAAACTTCTTGGAATTATATTCTTCAGGGATACATTACTAACTATCTCAATCCTGTTAATACCCATCTTCTGTATTGCTCTTTGAATCCATAATCATATGATTTTTTATTACTGCAAACACCTTTTGTCCCCTAACTCAAGACTAGAATCACACAAGTGCCAGTTAATCCTTTATCACTTAGAAAGGCTTGCCATTTAAATTTGGATACCATTCTGGGTACATCATAGAAACCATAATTTATCGATTCCTGATCCTTAAACATACCGAGAATATTGCTGATAAATGAATTTGATTTATATTAATTAATAAATAACCTGAAATAAATAAAGCATGAACACCAATCTGAGCAGCACAGTCTTCTTCATGACCCTTTTCTCTTCCTCTCTCTGTCACTGTTGACTTCAGTTTAGTTTCTCTCTGAATCTCTTTTTCTTCTTTGTACCTTTGAGTTTAAAAATATATAAAAGGTTATACCAACCCATTAAGTTCAGATCCTCAATCTTCTAATAATTTCTAAAGATATCTAAGTCCTCAATTAATCTAAATCTCTTCATTATCCCATGAAGATCTCAACATTCTTAAAATCCTAAGGATCTCATAAATCCATGAAACCATGAACTACTTTCTAATCTAAGATTTCAATATAGCAGAATATCTCGATACACTAATCACTCCTTGATCACTCCATATTCTCCTACATTGGAGAACACTCCAAACATATAAATATACAAATCAATCTTATTAAATATATAAATCATCAAACAGTAAGTGTATTAATTAAATGCTTAAAAAATAACATTTTTGAAAAACATGAATACACTAGATTTCTACTAAATATGTAATTTTGAAGCCATGATGATCTTGCATCAATACTCCTATGTTTAAAAAGCTTGGAGTACTTAAATAGTATTCATATATTTATTTTATAATTTTTTTTCCTTTTTTAAACGATGTTTTGACATTTTGTGTGCAATGAATAATTGAGAATGTATACATTTAAAATTCTGATTTTTAACTTTTATTTAATATAAATAAAATAATTATATATAAAAATATTAGTTGGAGTAATTTTTTAATCATTCATTTCTTGAATGAATATTATATAAGTTAGTTAAAAACTTCAAGTCAGTGAAAAATATAACAATATATTTTTTTTAATTAATTCATTTTACAAATATTTATATTTTGATAGGATAAATATTTAAATATTTAAATTAATGATTTTTAAGTAATACTAACATCATCTCAAAATTAAAAGAGGTCATAGCTTTCTTTTATTATAAATTAGATAAGTATTCAAGCATAAAAGTGCGTCATATTCTTAAGATCACTCTGCTTCTCAGTGTAAAAAAAGGTCACAACTACTTACTGTATAAGATGAATAGATGTGCTTAGAGATAGTCATATTCATGAATCTTTCTATTATAGAATGAATGATATTAGCTTTAGGAATGACAATATTCAGGCACATTCTATTTAATTTTTTACTCAGCATTTTCTTGTGCCTACAATATTTATTATGATTTACTTTTGTTATTATTTCATAAAGGTATAGAAAAAGTCTCTATTCCACATGATTGGTTATTCCTTTATAGTGATACAATTTAACTTTGTATATTTATTTAAATTGATTTTTTCATTAAATTCAATTAAAAGATGGCTGTTATATAATTGAAATTTATAATTCTAATTTCTTTGGGTACAACAAATTAACTTGGTACACAATTAACATTAAAATAAACCAATTAGCAAGAAAAGTAAAAGTAAATGTTGTTAAAATATAAACTTTTTAAAATAGTTTTAAGGACCATATTTCCAGAACCTCTCTGATTATTCAATATTAATTTCATTCTCTTAAGATAGAAAACAGAGAACTCTCTCTTGCCCACAAAACGAAGGTAGAATTTCGACACATCACAATCCACAGCCATTAACAATGTATATTGATTTTGCATTGACTTTTTCCAACAAAGAGAACACATTTTGAGTCAAAACCAAAGAACACATTTGCATCATTGACCATCCAAATTAAGTTCCGATGTTCAGTTAAACAATCATCCCTGCCCTCTGAACATGCCTGCACATTTGAATGACTGAGGATGTACATAATAAACATGGATGGTGTTGAGGAGTCAAAGGCAAGCAGTTTTCCTAGTACAACACATGGTTGACGTCAATTAAGTGTGGGAATAGCTGGGGATCAATGCTACTCACTGTGTCACTCACATATTTTTGAGCATCAGGTTGCAGGCTCATGCGTGGATTATTTCTAATTCTTTTCCAATGAAAAATGTAGCTTGGCACTAATCATGGTGCAACGTCAATTGAGACCCACTGGGAATAGCCTACAGATGTTGGATGTATTTTGAGACATCTGGTTTGACTCATCTGGTGGATAACTACAGACAGCAGAACGACATTAATTCTTTTCCAATGAAAAAGTGAACAACTGCAGCTCACCGTGCCTTCCTTACGGTGCACTGCACCTTTCACGTTGCCAGACGGTGCGGCCTCCCGCTCTCATTCAGCCACCCCAGGTACTGGGTTTATTGGTCAGTTGCTAACAAATGTTCTTGAAACAGTTATGCGTTTCTTTATATGTTGATTCAGTTCTGTTCCATGAACTTTCTCTACTTTCTCCCTTTTAGCATTTTTGATTACTATTTTCTTTATTTTTATTTTAAATACAGACCAAAAAAAAGTCAACAAATGGAAACTCTCTTATCATGTGTCAATACATTTTTATTTAATTTATCTGATTTTCTCCCTTATTCAGTATCTTATTTAATTTATCCAGTTTTCTTCATATGTACATATATTGTATTAGTATCTTAATTAAGAAGAGTGTGTTTTCTTTTTTTCTTTTTTAATACAATTAAAGAAAGTGACAGTAGACTCTGTGTATCCTACAGTACATTTTTTATTTAATTTATCATTTAAACTATAAATTGTAACTAACAAAACAACAACAATTGTCCAGTTTCAACAATCCTAAGTTTAACTAATTTTGCAGTCTAAATTGCTTTTTGAAGGTGATAATGAGATACGTTGAATATATAAATTGCTTTGATAAAAGTACTCTAATTAGAATAAAATATAATTATTTAACTTATGAATATATATGCATAACAACTATAATATATCACACCTATTTATTTATTAATATAAATGGAAGACATTTTACAAACCAGGATTATGCTTTAAATTCTGGGTGTATTATGTACTTTTCTACGTAGATAATGAAAACATTCTTTTTGTTGCTATTACCACCATCATATATATCAATTTAAGTCAATAAAAAAGTGGCTCTCCGGATGATTTGCCTTTCGATTGATTGTATTTTGCAATTTCATTTCATTCCTGTATTTTGTCTGTCTTTCATTAAACATGATTTAATTGGATTATGGTGCTAGGAGACCATTTTTAAATATGACTGACAAATTAAATCAATTTTTCAGCTTCAACTCTTTCATCTTCGCTTACATTAGTTTTATCTTGGAACATTACTAGAAATTATGGAAGTAATATTGTCTTCTTCTTTTAATGGTGTTCTATTTATACACCTAATAATCATATGATCAACATCTTTATTGTATCCTTTCAGGACGATTTTAGTTGAAGTTAAAAGCAATTTGAGGTACTCAACTTCTATGTTATATAATTTTTTTAATTACTCATTTCATTAAATAAATGAGAGTTTGTAATTGATTAAAAAATTATGTAAATTAATATTCTGATAGATGTTTATGAGAGATATAAAGTATACTTATATCTAAATTCTTTTCAAGAATATAAATTTATTTTATATACAAATTTTATAAAATGATGAGTTTTATATTTATAGTTTAGCATATTTATTTATATTTTTTTGTTTTTGCACAGAATGTTTTGAATGACATAATAATAACAAGAACTTTAAAATTTTCATGTACATTTAAATTTCTATTTTTATTAATAAATGATTTAATATATAACTGTAAAATAATTATATAACTGAAATTGCTCCTAAAGGTTAAAAGATGCCATCAAAGAATGAATTTGAAGTGTTATTTTAGAAATCACTAAACGATACACTTTAAATCTTTAAATATTATTTTAAAAGCATTGTGGAATAAAATAGACATGGTAAGTCTCATAGAAGTTTCATTTCTAATATCTTCATGACATCCAATTCTATATAATGACATACACCACTATGGTTCTAACATTAATTCCTGTTGGCAACTCTAATCTCTTCAACTGTTTCTAAATTTCTATACCGTCTTTTCACCCTGTATAGTTACGTATCCATTAGCAATTTCTTTCGCTTCCAGTATCATTGATATGCTTCATTTAATGAGAGTTTAGTTCATTTAAAATGGAGTGAACATTGTGCAGAGATTTCTCGTTGAGTAGGTATGAGTGAATGACTGGTGTTAGATAGAGCTGGTAGAAACAAATTAGGTTTAGAGCTGTAAAAATATCAGCTACAAACACAGAACTACTAAAAAGATTAATATACATTTTCCCAGAAATAATTCAAGCCTAGAAGACCTTTCACAGTTGGATATTCCATCATGACCTATTGAAGCACTTCTATCCTTCGATATATATATATATATATATATATATATATATATATATAAATTAATCAACTACTTATAAATGTTGTTTCGGAAAAACATATACCTCATTTGGTGGTTACCAATGGAAAAACATTATATAAAGCAATTTTGTCAAGGAAAAATTTAATCGAACAAAATATTTGAATGGTTATTTGTCAATTCAGGCTTATTCATTGATTGGTGAGGATTTCTCCTTCTGCCTTATTTGAGAGAAAATCAGATATACAATAAACAACTCAGTACAACTCTACTAGTGAGGTGTCCAATTTTCAGGATGGTTCATCTATTCAATTTCTCTTGGTGCACAAGTACTTTTCTAATTTGGCTAGGATATTATTGAATTTCAACAAAATATCCGATTATTTTGTTAGAAGAAGATATATGTTGTTTAATTTTAATACAATATTCATGTATGAATAGGAAATAAAGGATTTAATGATTGGGATCTACTGGAAGACATAATTACTCAATTTTCATTACCTAAGTCACACATGCATATTTATTGACTTATTATGAGTTGCAGAATATGCATTTTACATTAATCAAATCTTCCCCATGGTTTAAGAGCATAAATTTCGTTGTTATAGTTGTAATTTCTAGTTCGGCATGGCTAGTATTTATTTGAGCTAAGTAATTATGTGAAAATGAAATAGGAAATGATAATTTCATTTAAATCCTAACTCTGGCTTTATTATTATACTAACTGGATTTACTAATTCAAACATAAATTCAATAGATGGGATTGGAAGTTTTATGGTTGTTATTCTGCTAACTGGATTTACTAATTTGAACATAAATTCAATAGATGGGATGAGAAGTTTAATGGGTGGAATTATTTAGCATTAAAAATCCTGCTCTACTAACTACTAAAAGTCTTAAACTGTGTGGGAGTTGAGAGAAATAAAAAAATGGATCACAAGTTTTATGGATGGACTTCTTTCACAGTAAAAATCCTGCAATTGGAGTTGAGAGAAACAAAAATGTGTTGTGTCAATGTGAAGAAATTCCCCCCCCTTGTTCTTGGAGACATGACTATGGAAAAATAAGTCCTAATTAAGCCAATTACTGGTAATCACAGTGAGTGAAAGATTGTCCAAGAAACATAATTAACCTCAAACTATGAGAACTGGATTAGTTTCCAAGCTATTTCTGTTAAATTTTTTTAAAAGAAGATAATACATTAAATTTTTTAATGAGATTAAATGAATGAACATGGTTATTTATGTTTTGAATAAAGAAATTAATTATGAAATCCATAAATACGGATGATGAAATATTGCAAGATTCCAGAGTATTCGAGAAAAATAGTTAAAACAGTTACCTTTTCCTCTGATGATAAAAATTAAATCCCAGTGAGGAAATGGGATTTTGTGACTAGGGAAAACAGTCAAAAGGTTGAAGGGAAAGAGTCATTCCAAAGATGGTTGGAACCAAAGGAAAATAAAAAACCCTCAATTTTGGTAAGAAAATAAGACTGGACTAGAGGTCTTGAGGTCTCAACCAGAATTACTACTAAATAAGCCCTACTTTGGTGCAAAGCACGGGGGGAGATGAGGACATAACAACCTCTCTCAAGGTTGGGGGGTCATCATCAGAAGCTTCTGAGTAAGATAAGTATCTATACATGTACATGAAATTTAATATTTTATGAAAGTTGTAAGTAATTTATGGTCATATAAATAGATACTTATGTAAATGACAGAATCTAAAATACTTTACCGGAAATAGCTCTTTTCCCTTTAATTCCCTTCCTGTTATAGATGTTAATATTTATATGAGTATGAAGGAGAAAGAATACAGGATGTATATGTATATGTGTATAAAATAGAAATGATCTGTTATGAGTAAATTATTCGTAGCCTTCGTTCTTGCAAACTAGAATAATACCCTTCTACATAAATGTGTAATGTTGAAAGAGTAAATATAGACAAAATAATTATAGTTACATATACAGTATTTATGAGAGACTAATGGATGGACTGTTACTTTAGTCCAGAGTAATTACTCTGGACACAATAGATCATCTCACCATAGCTATTCTCATGCTATACTTGGAATAGGGTAATAACAAAACAACCTGGAGTTATGATGGTCCAATCATCAAATCTAAATAGTAGAACTGTAAATTACATAATGAGGGTAAAAAAGATGATATGTGAACTCTCGGATAAAGAATTTTAGACAGAAAAACATATTAAACTGAGACACTATATTCATAAGAGATAAAATTTTATAAGGAAGAGTTAAATGGTACATGCACCTAAATACATAAAAAATTATAGAATCTCTATTCTGTTACGAGCTAGGTCTGAAGAAATTGTATTTAATAAACCAATAAATCCTATATATATACATATTAGAGGAGTACCAAAATTGAATGAAAAACAATAACTAAGTAAAAATAAAACTGATTGTCAAAGTGAATAGTAAGAAAAATGCACCTATAGGGCTTTCATAGTCATAACAAAGTAAACTCCAAGTTACAGGAGGAATACCTTTACAAGTAATGAAAATTAATTTAAATCACATATCTGTGCAGCATAGAACCGTAGCGACAAACAAACACATAATTTAATTAAAAATGTTAAAGTAATACCCAAGGGCATTGCCTTTAGATTGTGGGTGTAAATTTTTAGTGTCAAACCAAGAACCATGCATAACATATAACAAAATTTTTCCTTCTTAGAAAAGTGCACGGAAATACGTTGACTTCAAGAAATAATAACACAGTTCCTGAACGACCACAAGGATGGGTGATTAAACCCTAAAGAACCCTACAAATCCTCATCTAAAAACTAGAGAGATGATTCGATGGTCGTAGTACCTGTATACAGGGAAAACATAGGTGCTATGGTTAGGCCAGAGTCAACATAGCCCTTGCAGAAGTTGTGAGCAGGGAATCTAATCGTAGTACCTGCATTACAACATAAGAACATTAAATACAACCCTGTAATATATAGTATCATCTGAACTTCAACTCTATCATTTACAACGGTAAATGAGGGTTACCTGTGAGGAATAAAAGCCGAGTGCCAAAGTCAAGATCTGCACAGTAAATCAAGTTAGGAAACATGGTTACAACCATAATCCATAATTTAACCTTGGTAAACAACTTAAAAATAAAAGTAGAAATTGTAATTATGTATATACAAATGCAAATATTGTCTGTAATAGTCATGACAGAGATGGCGGCCTGAACTCTCAAGGGTAGCGAAGCTGTCTCTCCATACCATAACCCTGCATTAATAAAACACAGAGGGTTAAGTGTCGAATAGGAATACTGTGAGGGATTAGCCTAAAATACTCAATAACTTCTCATAGCTCAAAGAAGATAGCATACCAACTAATGGAGCCAAGACGACACATATGACCATAACAAAACCATACCTTCTCATAGCTTAAAGAAGACGACATGCAAACTAATGGAGCCTAGATGGCACAGATGACCATAAGAAAACCATACCTATCATTGAATCATGATGTTGATGCACGTTTTTAAGACAAGAGGCTATGGACGGAAACATGGACCATCACGAGGAGACAGAAAATGGAACAAAGTTACAGAGTGACAAAGCTGAAGGCAACCAGAGTTCAAGCAAATGAGTAAGATGGTTAGGGTTGAGGGAGGTTGACTACCCTAACCCTCAACCGACCTCGCTCCTACCATTGATTCAACCCCAGATCCAATGGTGACTAGAACTCCAAGTTTCAGTTAGATGCGGGTTATGTGGCACGGTGAAATCATCAGAAATATTAAAGTTTACAAAATAATTAATTTTCATATTAACATCACATGGCATGGGCTAGAAGGATTCATATGTAATTAAGACATTATAAATTGCAACTTATTGATATGGATAAGCATTACAAGTATCAACGCTCGAAACATGAAAAGCATCATAAGAGTCAATATCGAATATCTTATGTATTGTTTTCTTAGTCGAAGTCAAGTCTATAGACTCAAAATTATATATACTTTGGAATGGTATAGTATTAAAATTATGCCACCTACATTCAAATAGATAAGTATGTTTTCATTAGGGGTAGGATTGTACGTTATTTGAAATTCATGTATAGGTAAAATATTTATATATTGATGCAAGGTAAGAGGTACTGTTAAATGTAATGTGCTAAGGAATAAATTGATAAATTATTAAGTTTTTCTTTTGTAATGGATGTCACAAGTGGTATCAGAGCCGTGTTTATACGCTGGGACCCAAATTGGTTAATTGAATAACAAACACTGCGTGTAAATTGTGCACAAAAAGTAGAATGAATATAATGATAAGGGGATCGATGCATTAAGTACCCCAGAATGCAGGGGAACCTCCACCCCAAACCAATCCTGAAATGAATCCAGAGATGTGGATACAGCTAAATTTCAACCACCACCAACAAACTAGTATATTACTGGAGGAACAACAACATCAAACTAGTATACTTCTAAGTATAGTGCATAAGCTACAGGAATAAATGGTCTGGGTAAGGAGCGACAATGAAAGACTGATGCAAGAACAATAGAGAATACTCAATAGCCTTTCTTACAAGCATATTCAAGGAATAGTGCAACCGAGTCTTGAAAGGGACACTCAGGGAGAAAATGAACGACAATGAAAAACTAATGACAAAAATAGTGACAGAACAGAAAGGAGTCATTGAAAATGTAGCAATAAAAGAAAAAATTATAATGAAGTTGAATCTGGTAATGTGTCTGATCAACAAGATATAAAGAAACAAAAAGTGGAACTACACGCCAACTTCCAAAAAAATCAAACCTTGCACTTTCGATAGAGAGGACGAAGAGGTGGCCCAGGCCTGGTTAATTAATGTGAGCAAGTACTTTTTGGTATATGAATATAGCAGCAACCTCAAATCTCACTTGGCTATTTATCAATTAAGGGAGAAAGCTACTTTATGGTGGGAGGAAGTAAAAAATGTTCGAAGTATTAAAGAGAATAACATGACATGGGACGAGTTCCACCAATATTTCAAGGATAATTATTTAAAAAAAGGTTTCTATGATGAAAAATCTCAGGAATTCCATGATTTAAAACTAGGATAAATGACAATGGATTAATTAATAACCATATTCACGTCCTTATTAAGGTATGTGCCTTACTTGAGAGACGATAAGGCTAAATTTCAACGATTTATGAGAATTTTACCTGCTCACATGACAGAAAGAATCGAATTCATGAATCTGAAGATAATGGATGAGGCAATTTGAAAATAACGAATGTGATATCAACATTCAAAGTCAAAAGGATAATTAGGAAAAAAATTGGCCGCCAAAGAAAGGACAGAAAAGTAATTCAAATTATAAATATACCAAATCTAGTATTTTTAAAATTTTGCAAGAAATTCAGTAAGTAAGCATTTTGGGAGAAATCAGTAGAGAAAAAAATGGTAAACAGAAGAAAGACCCACAGATGCCTCTAGTAAACTAGAACATGGAGAAGCCCAGAAACCTCCCCTACAATGATGCAAATCCGGAGAGGCACATTACTACAAGAATTTCCCTCATCGAGGAAGAGGTGAAAGAAAAACTAACCTGCAAGAGGCTTCTACAGTGGGATATGTGGCTCGAAACATACTCATAATTAATGCAATGCTTGAAGACCGACAACTAGATTATCAACTGAAAATTATTGAACTATAAGGTAAGTTATTTTCATGAACTGTTTCTATTATGGTTGACCCTAGTGGCAGTTTAAGTTATGTAAATCCCCGAATAGTAGATAATTGTAACTTACAAAGTGAGAAATTCAAAGACCCGTAGCTAGTACAACTAACTACCAGTGCAAAGAGAAGGGTAAGTGCCAAGGTTCCAAAATTCTCTTTGGAAATTGGGAACCAACAGTTAAACGTAGAATTGAATATTCTACCTTTGGTTTCCTATGACATACGACTTGGTATGGACTAGTTAGAAATGCATTGGTCTCTCGTAGACTGTAAAGAAAAGGTCATATACTTCACAGCTAAA
The DNA here is from genome assembly GCA_034641835.2 of Pinus albicaulis. Lineage (NCBI taxonomy): Eukaryota > Viridiplantae > Streptophyta > Pinopsida > Pinales > Pinaceae > Pinus > Pinus albicaulis. The sequence continues at coordinate 76,023 of JAXQQM020092299.1, read as the reverse complement.
GATGAGACATGCTAAGAATTGCAAGCAATTAAGAAACCTTTACAATTACGTCCCATTACAGCCTCTCAATTGAGTAAATGTATCATAAAAGGATGTCAGATTTATGCCATCCAAGTAGGATTTGCTAACTCTAAGAAATAGACCCCTATGTCGGAAAATATAACTTTATTCCAAGACGTCATGGATGTATTTCCAGAAAATATACCAGGTTTACCTCCAAAAAGAGACATTGATTTCACAATTGAATTAATGTCTTATACAACACCAGTTTCAAGAGAACCTTATCACATGAGTGTACTCGAGTTAACAAAATTAAAAATGCAACTACAAGAACTATTGCATAAGGGGTATTTTCAAACAAGTGTATCCCCATGGCGAGCACTGACATTGTTGGTAAAGAAAAAGGATAGAACCATGTGAATGTGCATGGATTACCGAGAGCTCAATAAATTGATAGTCAAGAACAAATACACGCTGCCATGCATAGATGATCTATTCGATCAATTGAACGGACCAACTGTGTTTTCAAAGATAGACTTAAGATTTGGATATCACTATATTTGAATTAAAGATGAGCAAACTTATAAAAGAGCCTTTCGCACTCGATATGGGCACTATGAGTTTGTAGTACTACCGTTTGGTTTAACCAAAGTGCTATAAACATTCATGAGTTTGATGCATGGCATATTTCATTCCTTTTTGAACAAGTTGGTCTTATATTTATTGACAACATATTGATTTATTGAAGAACCATGGAAGAGCACAAGGAACATTTAAGGAAAGTGCTGGAGATGTTGAGAAAACATCAATTGTATTCTAAGTTCAACAAGTGTGACTTTTTCAAAGAACAAATGCAATAATTAGGCCATGTCATTTCTGCTGGAGGTATAGTAGCACATCCCGAGAAAATAAAGACTATCATGGAATGAAGGGTACCCCGGAATGTGGCATATATACGTTCTTTTATGGTATTAGTTGGATATTATAGATGTTTCATCGAAGGATTCTCCAAGGTTTCCTTTCATATTACATCTCTATAGAGAAAGGGGAAGGTGTTTAGGTGGACCAGTGAATGTTGCGCTACTTTTGAATTATTGAAACACTTGCTGACATTTGGCCCTATCTTGAGGGTAGATGACCCCAACAATGAATTTGAAGTATGCATTGACATCTGTAAGGAAGGAGTAGGAGAAATATTATCTCAAGAGGGAAGGGTTGTTTCCTATGAGTCAAGAAAATTAAAGGAGCATGAACACCGATATTACGCTTATGATTTGGAACTCACAGTAGTAGTGCACACACTCACGGTGTGTAGACACTACTTATTGGGAAAGAGAATTTTGCTAAAGAATTATCATAGTATTTTAACTAGCTATTTCAAACAAGTTGATTTAAATGCTTGCCACGGAAGGTGGAATGCGTTTTTCAGTGAATTTGATTTTGACATTCAACATGTTAAAGACAAGGAAAATTGTGGGGCTAGCAACTTGAGCAGAAAACTACATTGTGTGTATGAACTCTATTTTAAACAAGTCAAATTTAAATTCAAGATCAGATAAAAGAAGAAGCTAAGAAATATCCTGAATACCAATTCCTATGGCAGTAATCAAAGGAAGAAAAAAAACAGGAAAAATAATTGGATTATGGGATTAGCAAGGACCAACTTTTAACCTTTAAAGGAAGGCCTTACATTATGATTCAGATAAGTTTGAAAGAGTTTATCTTGGATGAATACCACCACATTAATTATTCTGGACACCCGGGATATCAAAAAATGTTGAAAACAATCAGGAGGGTTTATTTTTGGCCCGGTATGTAGAAGAATATTGTTGAGTGTTTAAACAAGCTTCTTGAATGTCAACAGGTTAAGGTGGAGAATCAACATCCAACAGGATTGTTGCGGCCCATACCTATACTTGAATGGAAATGGGAGGTTATATCATTATATTTTATTACTGGTCTACCAAGATCAAAAAGGCATAATGATTCGATAAACATGGTGTAGATAGACTGAGCAAGGTAGCTCACTTCATATCATGCAGTCCACTTACAAAATAGTGTAGATTGCAGATATCCTCATGAGAGAAATTTGTAGGTTGCATGGCATCCCAAAAGAATTCACCTCGGATCAGGATGTAAAGTTAACTTCAATGTTTTGGAGGCACTATTTAATGGATTGCGAACACAAGTTAATTTCAGCACTGCTTATCATCCAGAAATGGATGGACAAGTTGAGCGAGCAAATAAAATTCTGGAAGACATGCTACGCATGTATGTAATGCAACAACCTTCAAAATTGGAAGATTATTTAAATTTGGTAGAATTCACGTACAACAATGGTTACAAGGAGTCTCTTAAAATGAGTCCACTCGAAGCGTTATGCATAAGACAATGTCAAACTCCCATTAACTAGAGTAGTCCGGAAACCAAATTAATGCTTGACCCGGAGATGTTGGCTGAGATGGAATTGGAGGTAAGGAAGATTATATAGAACCTAAAAGCAGCACAAGATTGAAAACAGATTTATGCAGATAAAAAAGAGAGCCTACTAGGAATTTGAATTGGTTGACCATGTGTTACACAGTAATTTGTCACCATCCCTACCATTCCCCATCCCGCACATTGGAGGGCCCATTCTGTGACCTGTGAGCAATTTCATGCCTTGAAACCACTATCATTGCATTCCTCTAAACATGAGCTTCAATTTCCCTGAAGACATATCCTTGCAAAAAACCATAAAAACATCCCTTTTTGCATTGGCGCGGGTATCCAATTCATCACTCGCGCCAATGGGGAAAATCCTACAAAGAGGCTGCGCCAACTGGCACTCTGTCCCAGAGTCGCAGTCATGCCAGCCAATTTAAGGAGTGTTTTTTAAAATAAAATGGTGGAAGTTTCGTTCCAACAGACTCAGAAACTATTATCTATCTTGAGTTGGGAGGTTTGGCTCCGGGAGTTCCATGAAAGGGAAGTGGTTTGCCACCTCTCATGGAAGCTTCCTTGAGGATAGGGCTAATCCCACAATTATAGGGATCCCAACTCCCCTTCCTCCATCTATAAAATCTTGCCCATTTCCATTGCAAGCTAGTCTTGAAATGCCCAAGTATTGAATCTCCAAGTTCCCAAATTCCTAGGAGCCTTAATGCTGCAAGAACCCTCATTCTTCCCTTAAGGCCAAACTCAAGCAAGGAGACTATCGTCGAGAGACTCTAAGAGAGGCTTGTCCCATCCTTGGCAGGCTTTGCGAGACGTGTACTACTGGAGATCCCTCCGAAGGAGATCTCAGCGTCAGAACATTGGTTGCACTCTCTTTCGATTGTTTATTAATGAATGACTATTGGTTATGGTTCCACTCTGTTTTTCACTTATGATAATGATGAGTTATATCCTTTCTGACTGATATATAGTTGCGTATTCTGGATTTTATGCTTGCATTCGTATTGTTTCTTGCATGTGCAGGTGTCCATTCATGGAGATCATGGGGATCGTAATCTGCCAAGGCTGAGGAACGGGAACACTGTCTCTTCTATGAATCATAGCGTTGGACTCTAGGTAGGCCTCCATCGTTGGTCTATTTATTCGCAATTAGGAACTTGTGCTGTAGCATTTGATGATTGTTGCTAGACCCCTTCTGGGCTAGTAGGGATCGCCTCTATCTGCAGAGGGGATTTACATCCTCAACACCATGTCTATGTGAGAATAAAACCCAAGAAAAGCACTCTAAGGTGGACTTCATATGCCAAGTTGGCTCCCAATTTATGTGTACCTTTCCAAATCCTAGAAAGAGTAGGACCTGTGGCCTATCATTTAGCATTACCTAGTCATATACAAGTGCACAATGTGCTTCATGTATCAATACTGAAACGATATGTGCATGATCCAGGGCCGCATGTAAAACATTGGAAAAACATTAATCTAGGATAAGCTTTAATACCATATCTCTAAAAGGAATGATTCTGATGATTATTAATTTAATTCCTTGCTAAATGATGGTCCAACTAGATGAAAAATTTCTAGTATAACCTCAATGTATTCTTGATCAGAGAGAAATCACGCTCCGGAGGCGAGCCATCATCCAAGTTAAAGTGTAGTGGAAGCACTTTGGCTCAAAGGAGGCTACCTGGGAAGACGAAGGATTTATGTGTGAGGCATACCCAGAGTTATTTGTTGATATGGAATAGAACACCAAGGAAGGTGTTTACTTATGGAGGGAGGAGATGTGACATTTGGATTAGTTTCCAAGATATTTTTGTTAATTTTGTTTAAAATAAGATAATACATTAATTTTATTAATGATATTAAATGAAATAATGAACATGGTTATTTATATTTTGAATAAAGAAATTAATTATAGAATGTTTTTTCCATAAATACTGATGATGAAGTATTCAAGGATTCTAAAGTAGTTGGGAGAAGAATTTAAAACAATTACCTTTTCCTCTGAGGATAAAAAGTAAATCCCATTGAGGAAAATGGGTTCTGTGACTATGGAAAATAGTCATAAGGTTGAAGGGAAGGATTCAATCCTGAGCTTGTTGAAACAAGTGGAAACTCAACAACCCTCAATTTTTGTAAGAAAAGAAGAGTGGACTGGAGGTCTTGAGGTCTTAACATGAAACAAGCCCTACTCTAGTGTAGAGCACGAGCGGGCGGGGGAGATGATGACGTAATAGCCTCTCTCAAGTTTGGAAGGTCATCATCAAAAGCTTTTGAGTAGGATTGTATCTAGACCTACATGAAATTTAATGGTTTATGAAAGTCGTAAGTAATTTCTGGTCATATAAATAGATACTTTTGTAAATGAAAAAAACTGAAATACTTTACCAGAAACAATTCTTTTTCTTTTAATTCCCTTCATGTTATAAATATTAATATATATGAGTATGCAAGAGAAATAATGCACAATGTTTGTGTATATGTGTGTAAAATAGAAATGATCTCTTATGAAAAAAAATTCCTAGCCTTCGTTCTTGCAAACTAGAATAGTATCCTTCTGCATAAATGTGTATTTTTTAAAGAGTAAATATAAACAGAAGAATTACAGTTACATCTACAATATTTATGAGATGTAAATGAAGAGATTGTTAGATTAGTCCAAAGTAATTACTCCGGATAGAACAAATCATCTTTCCATACTTATTCTCAAGTAATACTTAGTCTAGGGTAATAGTAAACAACGCAGAGTTATGATGGTCCGGTAATTGAATATAAATTGTAGAACTATAAATTACATAATAATAGGGTAAACAAATCATATGTAAACTTTGAGATAAATCATTTTAGACAGAAAACATATTAAACTACGACACTATCTTCATAAGAGATAAAACATGATAAGGAAGAGTTAAATGATACAAGCACCTAAATACATAAAAAATTACAGAATCTCTATTCTGTTATCGACTAGGTCTGAATAAATTGTATTAAATAAAACAAGAAAGACTATATATATATATATATATATATATATATATATATATATATATATATATATATATATATATATATATATATATATATATATATATATATATATATATATATATATATATATATATATATATATATATACATCCTTTTAGCACAAAACCATCACTCTAATTAAAAAAAATAAGAACTAGAAAAAAATTAACTGTCGAAGTGAATAGTAAGAAAAATGCGCCAACAGGGCTTTCATAGTCATAACAAAGTAAATTGTGAGTAACGAGAGGAGGGCCTTTACAGGTAAGTCAAAAACGAATTTAAATCACATATCTGTGTAGCATAAAACCTCGGCAAAAACCAGCACATAATTTAATTAAAAAAGTCAAATTAATACCCGAGGGCATTTCCATTATATTGTGGGTGTAAATTTATAGTGTTGAACCAAGAACCATGCATAACATATAACAGAAGTTTTACTTCTTAACAAAGTGCATGGAAATACATTGACTTGAAGAAATAATAAAGCATTTCGTCAAGGACTGCAAGGATGGGTGATTAAACAATCAAGAACCCTACAAATCCTCATCTAAAAATTGGAGAGACGAATCGATGGTCGTAATACCTGTATACAGAGAAAACGTAGGTGCTATGGTTAGACCAGAGTTGGCATAGCCCTTGCAGAAGTTGTGAGGAGGGAATCGAATCATAATACACATGTTACAACAGAAGAATATTAAATACAATCTTGGAATATACAGTATCTTCCAAACTTCAACTATACCATTTACAGCGGGAAATGAGGGTTACATGTGAGGAAGAGAAACCAAGCCTGCCAAAGTCAAGACCTGCACAGTAAATCAAGGTAGGAAAATAGGGTTACAACCTAATCCCAGAATTTAACCTTGGTAAACAACTTTAAAATAAAAGTACAAATAGAAATTATGTATATACAAATGAAAATATTACATGTAACGGTCATGACATAGATGGCAGCCTGAACTCTGAAGGGTAGCGAAGTTGTCTCTCCATACCATAACCCTACATTAAGAAAATGCAAAGGGTTAAGTGCTGAATACGAAGACTCTGAGGGATTAGCCAAAAATCCTCAATAACTTCTCGTACTTGAAAGAAGATGACATACCAACTAATACAGTCAAGACGGTACATAAGACCATAAGAAAACCATACCTTTCACTGAATCATGATGTTGATGCAAGTGTTTAAGCTGATAGGCTATGGACGAGGACATGGACCAGTGCAAGGAGATGAGCAATGGAACAAAAGTTGCAGAGCGTCAAAGCCGAATGTAGTCAGTCTTCAAAAAAATAAGTGAGACGGTTAGGGTTGAGGGAGGTCAACTACCCTAACCCTCAATTGGCCTCTCTCCTTCCCTTGATTCAACCCCAGATCTAACGACGAATAGAACCCCAAGTGTGAGTTAACTGTGAGTTATGTTGCATGGTGAAATCAGCAGAAATCTCAAAGTCTACAAAATAATTAATTTTCATATTAAGATCACATGGAAGAGGCTAAAAGGATTCACATGTAATTAAAACATCATAAATTGCAATTTATTTGTATGGATAAGCATCACAAGTATCCATGCTCGAAACATGATAAGCATCATAAGTGTCAATATCAAATATCTTATGTACTGTTTGCTTAGTCGAAGTCAAGTCTATAGACTTAGACTTATATATACTTTGGAATGGTATAGTATTATGAATTATGCCATATACATGCAAATAGATAAGTATTTGTTCATTAGGGATAGGATTGTATGTTAGGTAAAATTCATGTATAGGTAAAATAGTTAAATATAGATGTAAGGTAAGAGGTATTGTTAAATGTAATGTGCGAAGGAGAAATTTTGATAGATCATTAAGTAATTTTTTTGTAATGGATGTCACAAAAAATTTCTAATTGTTGTGTTTTGACTCAACTTTCTAATTTTTGTGTTTTTCCACTTGCTCAAAAATTTTTGGAAGGATGAATTTCAGTATCTACTATTAGCTCAATCTTCCATCTAAGCCCATTAAAGGAACAAATTTGGTGTAACTTTGTTATAAATAAATTCAAAATGTTGTATTAATGTTTTCTTTACCATACAAGAAAACATCAATATATATCCCATCAAACTTAATTGAAAATTATGAATAAGATGTTGCAAGTAAAATACCGTGTTCACACTCTAATACTATTTTTATGTTGTTTTTTAAAAATGATTAATGACTAAATGAAAATCATTAAATATGTAAACATCTACCCATAACATTATTTTATTAAAATGTAATAGAGTTTATAAATATGTATAGGCAAAAACAAAACTATGAGAGGGAATTTTTAAAGCAATCAACAAATAATATAGATAACTATGAAAGTAAGAAAGAAAAAAACAATGAAATAAATAATGAGATTAAATGCTCTAAATTTCTCATATGTCATTTTTAATGCATAGTACATGCTTTTTAATAATTTTTCACTGAAAGAAATCTATCTCTTTCCTTATTCTTATTTTTTTACAAAAAATTGCACTTTTGTGAAAATAATTAATTAAGGTTTTGTTAAACTTTCTACTTTAGAAAATACAAGAAATAGAAATATTTCACAAGAAAAAATCTATCACATTCCTTGGTTTAAAGCAATAAAGAAAGAAGCCACCATGCCCATATGTATTTTTATCAAAAGAAAAAGGAAACTATGACAATAAATATTTGGGGTTGCACACATGATCAAAATGACAAGAAAGTACCATTTAATAAACTGACACTTAGAGCCACATATGGTCCTTGAGACACTGTGTGGCAAAAAAAAAATTAGAATTAGTGGTAATGGCACTATGTGAAATGTTGTACAAAATACCATAATTGATCTAAAACTTTCTAATTGTTGTGTTTTGACCATACTTAATATACATATTAAAAATTATAGCATTTAAAAAAAAATTGGAAATGAAATAATATTATATTCAAAACTATTAATAAATTTCATTAAATTATGTCCAACATTAGCCTTTTTTTGTTTATTTAATACTATCTAGAAATAATAAGAGAAAAATTACATCAAATTAAACATGGAAGTAAAATCTAATAATATAAGTTATAAAAATTCAACATGGGAGTTCAATGCAAAGAGTAAGATATTAAATATTGATAGTAGGTTTGAATGATGTCTGCATGACATGAAGTTTATTTCTCCGTCACTTTGTTTATCAGGTCCATATTAATCATTATGATGAACCACATAAAATATTTTCCTCAAAGAATGTTGTTTTCTTGAAATAAAAATGTACAGTAATAATCCCCATATAAAACTGTAGAGAAATAATCCTCATATCGACCAACATTATAATCCCTATCATTAAAAAAGACTATGAAAAGTTAAAAAAAAAAAAATGTTTTAAAATTTTTAAAACCTTTAAAATATAAAACTTACTCTTCTTCTTACAATGTTATATGATGAAACTTACTAATTTTATTTTTATTTATCTTCTTTTTTTTGTTACTTTTAATTTTATTATACCAAACTGTTACTTTTAATTTTATTATACCAAACTTAGTGATTTTGAAAATATTATTATTTTAATATAAAAAATTTCTCAAATTTTTAATTTAGAAACTAATTTTTTATCTTCTTAAAATAGAAATTTTTATTAATAAAAAAAATCGCACAATATTACACTTGATAAATTATTAAACATATATATTCCCAAACTTTCAATTTTTTTTTGTCTTGTGTTTGGTCTCTCGTTAAAAAATTGTTAGACACAAAAGGACAAAATTGATCCTCTTGATTGAATCTTCCCAACCAAACCCATCATAGGAACACCTTCTGTGTAAAAATATTAGTTCATTAAACATGCTTATAATTTATAGTGGTAAATGAGTATTTTTTTAATCATTCATTTCTTTGCATCAGTAAAATTATAAATTTAACCAAAAAAACTTTCAAATTAAATTGAAAAATCTAAACTTAAAAAAAAATTGTATTTTCTTTTTGGATAAAATAAGTATCTAAATATTTAAATCAATGATTATTTTACCTATTAATATTAAAGAAAATTTACTTAGAAAAAATTTCAGTTCCATGCTATTATAAGTTAGATAAGTGTTAAAACCTATGTTGCACGAGTTAGATAAGTGTTAAAATTTATGTTGCACGAATTTCTAGTATGTCGTTACTTCGGTAAGATAAGTGTTAAAAATTATGTTGCTTGAGTTTCCAGTATGTCCTTACTTTGGGTAAGGAGAACAAGTATGTGGTACGGCGAGAAGCTTTGCCCAAATTTACAAGAAACATTTATTATTATGTCGTTACTTCGGTTAGATAACTGTTAAAAATTATGTTGTATGAGTTTCTAGTATGTCCTTACTTTGGGTAAGGAGAACAAGTATGTGGTACGGCAAGAAGCTTTGCCCAAATTTACAGGAAACATTTATTATTACTTGATTATTACGTGATTTCATGCAACACTATATTATATTCAATTTCTAGATTCAGGTTTGGAAATGTATAAAGTGAAACTAGCTAACATGCTACTTTTTCTCTTACTCACCATCATTGTAATTTGTTGAATCTTATCATTAAAGCTTCAAGATAGCCTTCAGGAAGGTAACTTATTTGCAAGTGTTGAACTTCAAGGTTTGCAACAAAATCTGCCAAGGAATCACTGGCAACTATATATATATTTTGTTGATATCTTTGCTAGATCTCCACACCTATCATGTATCACTCATAAAACAAAGAAAAGATACTATCTGTCCTCAAAATAGGTGCCCGAAGGGTGAAAATATGCTCAAAATAGGTACCTAAAACGTCAAAATTCGTTGAGGTGAACCTCCACGTGATTTTGGAAATTTTCCTACAAGCTTCCAAGCTCGCCGAAGAGCGAGAAAGTTTCCTACCAGCTCCCAAGCTCTTGAGCTACTGAGCTTGGTGTATGTGCTCTCCAATGTCTGGAAATGGTACCCTATTATTATGGTTAAAACCAAGGTATGACCATATTCATGAATACATCCATTCAATTTTTTACTAGAGAATATGATTGTTTATGATTGTTTAAATATTTATCATGATTTATTTTTGTTATCATTTCATAAAGATGATAGAAAGCCTCTCTATTTGACATTGTTGATTTAACAAAAGTTTATTTTATATGTTTATATAGATATTTTGTTTTTAAATTCTACCAGAATTATTAATTGTTGTAATATTCTTTATACCATATAAAGTATGCGATTTCATAATTTTTTTATATGTATCTGTGTAAAGTTTAAGAACTAAGTGAAAAATTAATTAAGCAATATTTTATGATTTATTTTGAAGTGATGTGTTTAAAAAAAGATTTATTTAATGATCTTAGTATAATCATAATGTATGTTTTTTTCTAAATGGATTTTTTATTCTTTTAAAGCACCATTTAAATATTTTTAATATTATTTTCAAAGTTTTTCAATTTCGTAAATGAGTTAAGAAACACAAAACTGAATTAAAAAAAATGATAGATAAAACTTTTATTTTACTATTCAATTAATTAATTACTGTAAATAAATGTGACTCACCCATCTAAATTCCAACTAATTCTTATTACATGGACTACCCAAACCTATCTATAACAAGTTGTTGAAACAAGTACCTTAAATGTATATAAACTTATGTTTATATATATATAATTTTCTAAAATTTATATAATAATAGTAATTTAAAATTTAAAGTAATCACTAAGTTTTTTAGCCAAAAGAACTTATTATTTGATAGAAATAAAAATGATTTTCTTCTAAATGAATTAAAAATTAATTTTCTTCCTTTATCTAGTATAGACAATATAGAAGACCTTTATAATAAATTTTCTACAACCCTTTCATATTCTATTAATAAGTTCTCAATTGAAGTTTCACGCAGTAAAAGAAATAACAAAACCAACCCTTGGTATGATCAAGATTGTAAAATTGGGAGGAGAGATATTAAGGAAGTTGTTGATGAGTCTCTTAAAATTAGCAAGATAAAAATATACAAAGCCCTAACTAAAAGGAAAAAAATGCAGTATATTCATAAAAGACAAGAAAATCTCTTACACCTCTCTAAGGTAGCTCCTAAGAAATTTTGGAGGCATATTATAACTAGAAAAAATAAAGATAATAATAGAATTTCTTTACACAACTGAATTCCTACCTTAAAAAGAATTATGAATTTCCTAATTTCATTGATAACTTTGAAACCTTGCTCACAACGGAACAATTTTTCTCATCAGAATACATAGATCTTGGGTTAAGGGCTTGGCAAATGGAAAAGCTAAGGACATTGAAGGTTACCAAGAAGAAATCTTAAAATTTGAGGTCTTGTCCTCATCCCTCACATCCAAAAGCTTTTCAATCAAGTAGTCAAGCAAGGGTTCCCTAAACCATGGACTCACAGCCTCATTCTTCCTATTTGTAAAAGTGGTGATACAAATAACCCTTCTAATTATCAGAAAATTATGATTAGCCCTCCCTTAGCCATGTTGTATGGTATTATTTTGGAATAAGAAGATGAGCATATGACTTGAAAGTGAAGGTAAGCGGGCTAAAGGCCAAGTGGGTCTTAGAAGGCATCACTCAACAACATACCACCTCCTTATGCTTAGGATCACTGTGGAGGAATGTCGTAATGAAAAATCCAATCTCTTTTGTTTCTTTATGGACTTTAGAAAGGTTTTCGATACAATTCCTAGAAATAACGTATGAAATAGATTAGAAGAGCCAAAGGTTCCATTCGAGTTGAGACCTGCCACTATAAGATTGTACGAGAATGTAATTGCCAAGTTTAAGAGAAATGAGGGGTGGTCGAAAGATATTAAGTGTAATATTGGAGTTAAAGAAGGTTTCTCCCTCTCCCCTACCCTATTTGGCATTTACATCGACAAGTTAAAAGGTTGTTTAGAGGGTGATGATGGCACTATCTTAACTGGAATAGTCATCATCCTTCTTCTCTATGCTAATGATATCGTTCTTCTAGCAAGGTGCCCATCTAACTTAATAAGCAACTAAGCCTTCTTAAGGATTTGTGCTCTACCATGGGTATGAATGTTAACACAGACAAAAAAAAATTATGATTATCAAATCCAAGAAGGACACTTACGCTAATTTTGTGTATGAAAATAGCAACTTGGAGGAAGTGCCTTCTTACAAGTACCTAGGAATTGATATTCATCAAAAGCTCAACTGAAACTATAGCATTGAAAAAAGGATTAACGGAGGGTGGAAAGCTTCTTTTGGTCTTGAAAATAATTGTACAACAACAAACCTTGTGATGTGGGATAAAAATAATCTCCTCTTTGAAACTTTAGTCATTCCTGTTCTCTTGTATGGATGTGAGGTTTGGGGTTGTAGCATCTCTAGAGAATCCTGGAGAAATATTGAGCAAATCCAGAAGTGTTTTAAAACTCATAACCTCAAAATTAAAAGCAATACACCTTATCCTATTCTCCTTATAGAAGTGGGTCTTTCCCCTATTAAGAGCCTAGCTATGACCAGGCTCCTGTTGTACAAGCACAAAATCAATAACATGGGAGAGCTTAGACTTCTTAAGCTAGCTTTAAATTCTAGCCAAAACCACCTAAGGCTCAAACGAGGTTGGTATAAAGATACCTGGGCTTGGTTAAATCATTGGGAGATCGACAAAAATGTTACACCGCAAAATATTAATAACATTAAAAATATTGTTACTTCTATGTTTAAAGAGAAAATGTGGTGTGAGAAAGATTTAGAGGCTAAAAGAAAATTAAGATATTATAAGGAGGTCATCAACCCTACTCTAGAAGATCAAAAGTATCTCTCTGTTTAACTAGCTCAAAGAAAAAAATTAATATTTAATATAGCCAAGATAAGAACGAACTCTCATGGGCTCCATAGGGAAACAGGTCATTGGACAATTCCTAAAACACCATGGGTGGAATGGATATGCTATCTCTGTGAGAATATGAACATTGAGGATGAAAATCACTTCCTCTTGGAGTGCCCTGCGTACACCCACATTAGATCTCAGTTTCATAATTTTTGTTGCAATATCGACCTTCCTAGCGTTTTAACATGTCAAAATTATAGTGAGCTCGGGACACTTCGCTCCAAACTCTTTGAGCATAGGAGCACAATTTTAAAGCAAACTAAATAATTCGTTTCTTTAGGTTCTATAGACCAAAGTTTGGCATCAGTGGACATTGACCATCATCATCATCGTCATCACACATAATCTATAAATTTTATAATAAAAAGAATACTCAACATTACTTTAGTCTTAACTTTCATTTGTATAAGTGTTTGTGTTTCATAATCTGAAAATATATTTTTAAAAAAACATACTTTAACTTATATATAATGATAAATTTTTGTTAAAAGTAGATTTTTTCTTTAAATTTTTTTAAATATAATTTAATAAAAAAAATTATATAATTTAAATTTATAATTCCAATAAATTTCTATTAAATTTTAAACAAATTAATTTAAAATAAAAACAGATATTTAACATTTGAAAGAAACTTTCACGAACATTTGAAAGAAACTTTCGTGATCATATTTACCGTAAACAAATTAACTTGAAATAAAAAGTTAACATTTAAAATAAAGAAATTAAATTAAAACCAGATATTTAACATTGGAAATAAACTTTCACAAAATAGTTTCGTGATCATATTTACCGAATACCAATCTAATTGTCTAATTGTTTATTGTTCAGGAGTCATTGATTCTCTTAAATGCAATGCAAGAAATCTGAAATTTCTCTTAAATGCAATGCAAGGAAGGCGAAATTCATTATACAAATGGCCACCATTAACATATATTGATTTTGCATTCCAATCTTTAAACCAAAGAACTCCATTTCGGTCAAAACCAAATAATTTACATCGTGACCATCAAATTAAAGTTCCGATGTCAAGTTAAATAGCCAACGACACCTCTGAACATGCCCTGGCCATTTGCGATCAATATTGAGATCGCCCCGTATACAAACGCCAGATTAGTGAGGAGTCAAAGCCAACAGTACAACACATCGGTATTGTGAATAGTTGAGAAGGATTGAATCAATGCCCCACTGGTTTGACTGGTGTTGTCGTTACTTGTACGATAGCGGACTGACATTAATTATTTTCCAATGAAAAGTATAAAAGAAACTCGGTATCATGTGGTGCACAACCTTTGCACGTCTGCTCCTACCGATTGCAGTGTTGCGGCTTCCCGCTGGCATTTAAGCAGACTCCCATTGCTGAAGCTCACCAAAGTGAAGACCCGGTCGAGTTGGGTGATCAATCGCCTGGCGGGATTTAACCCTCACTGGATACTGCATGAGGACTTAAACGCACTGATCCGTTTCGCAAGCGTGGACAGTCTGGCCGATTTTTTACTTCAAGATTGATTAGCAAGATTGGTGGATGTGGATCCTATCTCCATGAAACACATCAGGTAAATCTACTATCAAGTCACCCAAGGGCAATAGCAGCACTGCTTTTTCCTAATATCTTTTAATACCTGTATTTTCCTAATATCTTTTAATTCTTGTATTTCCACGACTTGCTGGTTGAGAACAGGACTATGGTCAAGTCTTTCATGCCATTGTGCATGAACAAGGAGGAGGAGAAAACTATCCAACTGGTTCACTCAGATGGCAGCGTTCAAATATTTCGTAAGCCACTCAGAGCCGGCCAAATCGTCCAAGAATTCCCTCAACATTTCGTATGCCACTCTGAGTCCCTCTACATTGGGAAGAAGACTATACCGCTTTCGCCAAATGACCAGCTGGATGTTGGAAATAAGTACTTCCTCATGCCGGAGAGGTTTTACAATTCTGCGTTATCGCTCCAATCACTAGCGTTATCGCTCCAATCACCGCCGTCGCAAAGTGTATCAGCCTGTCTTCGCCGAATCGAACGCGCGTCTGCTCTCTTCAATCCGTTCGTGATAGAGAAGGACGCACGTGGAGGCCAGAGGATCAGAGTATCCGTAGAATTCATTACAAAGCTCATGGAAGACGGGAGGCGCAACGACGATGGACGGGGCCATGCAGTGGACAGCGCTTCGGCAGATAACGGGAGCAGGCTGTGCAATACGCCGGAATTGCAGAAGGAGTATGAGAAGTTGGTAGCCTCCAGAGGCCAACGCTGGAGACCAAAGCTTGAGAGCATCAAAGAAAAAGAGGAGGTGGTTGATTGCCACAAGCCGATAAACAAAATTAAGAAATTACGAACTGAAAGACATTGATTGTCTGAATCTGCTGTGATTTTGAATGATGGATTACCCAAGGTGTTGGGTATGATTTTGCATTGCTTCATTGCGAGCAACCATAATAAATTATTAATGTGATTCAATTTCACCGAGAACTATTCACATAAGTTCATCCTCTAGTGAATTGCACTGGCAGCATCTGGTAATGGATAGTCAAATTTCAGGCTAGGCGTCAGGATCTCCATTAGGCATCCTATTCTATTAAAAAAATAAGTTTGGAAATCAGGGTTGAAAACTGTGACATTCGGTCTCGTTCGCTTGGTTTTATTACCCTCTTTTATTGATCGGCTAACTGCTTAGTGTTCTTAAAACAGCTGTGCGTTTCTTTATATCGCGGGGATTGAGTTCTGTTTCGACGAACTATCTCTACTTTCTCACACTTTTGTATTTTGATTAGTATTCTGTTTATTTTTTATTTTAAAAATACAATTCAAAAAAAATTTGACAGCTCGACTCTCTGCATCATGTCTGTCCAATACACTTTTATTAATTTATCCAGTTTTCTTTTATTTAATTTATCCAGTTTTCTTGATATGTAAATATGTAACGGTAAAATTGTTTTTAAATATTTCTTAAAATGAGGCAGATTCATTCCTAATTTCATCTTCGATAAAATCATATAATCAAAAGATAAATCCCACTTCCGAATCTCAAGATTATGCATTCATTCCTAATTTCATATTAGATAAAATCATATAATCAAACGATAAATCCCACCCGAATTCTCAAGATTATGCATTGCGTCGCACACACTTTAGTTTCTAGAGGATATGCATACACTTTCTATTTTTAGATAAAATCATATAATCAAACGATAAATCCCACTTCCAAATTCTCAAGATTATGCATTCCGTCGCTCACACTTTACTTTCTAGAGGATATGCATACACTTTCTACTTTTAAGGGTTATATTTATAGAGATAATTTTGTTTTGTTAATGAATTTTTAGTTAGTTTTTTCTTTTTCTTTTCTTTCTTTCTTTCTTTTTTTAAAGTTTAGGTAGTTCTTTTTCATTTTCTATTAATTTAAGCTGGGAAAAAATATAGAAAAATTAGATCTGAACTTGCTCATAGGAAACAAGGTATGTTGGCCATCGAAGTGCAAAGTATGTCAACCAAAACATGAAAAGTCTTAATAATCTATACCATATCTGATGATACTTAATATCTAAGTCTTGAAATAACAACATACACAAAAGGAATAGTAGCCGCTAAAAAAAAACCTAAAACATTTTAACATGAAATCTTTAATCTACCTCTAACTCCGTAGGTGCAGGGTCTTTGGCACTAGAACCTGGCAATTCAACTTCAACCTGCTACATGGACTTAATATCCTTCTCCAACCTTCCTACCCTAGCATACTGATGCAACTGTCGAAGATTAATTTCTTGAATGTTCCTGTTAATATCTGCGAGAGTTAATTCCAACTTGGATTCTGCTGTCGACATGGCTGCCTTGGCTAGCAAGCATTTGATCAACCAGTAAGTTCCGACTCACCGTTGAAACAAAGAAATTCGGCCTCGAGTGTGCCCTGGTTCAGTCACTACATTCTGCATGTCCTCATAAGCTATATCATCCTCCCTATCCAAATTGTTTATAACCTCAGTTTCCCAACCATAAATGCGGGATCGAACAGAGTTTGGGATCTCTGAAGCAAATGTTTGTACAAGCGGTTCCAGATGCTGCTGCATAGATTTTCTTCCTCTTTTCTGAGGCTGCTCGGAAATAGGTTGTTTGTGTTTGCCTCCAGTGGGCTTTCTTCCTCGTGTTCTCTTAACCATATTAGAGTAACCAGAAAAGGAATTTGCTAAAGCTACCATCCAAAAAACAACATGATGACATATACCAATCAGATTCCTAACAAAGTTTTGAGAGCCGATAGACAGATAGGTTCCATAACCCAGGTTAGGTGAAGCCAGAAAATTATAAGACAGAAACAGAGTCCATACACTATTACAAAGCAACCAGGTAACAAAGTTTAGAGAACCAACACACAGACAGGTTCCATAACCCAGGTTAGGCGAAGCCAAAAAAATGTAAGGCAGAAACAGAGTCCATAAAATATTACAGAGCGATCAAGTAAAATTGAACCTATGAGGGATTTTGTACAGCAGGCGACAATGCGAAATCCCCTTCCCAAACGTCAGCAAAATCCTATTGACAAAAAAACCATGTATGAGATGACAGAAGGAAACCCTACCCTGCTGCATGAGAGTCCCGAGACCAGCACGAAGGCAATCATTTTTAACTTTTAGCAGACGACAATTCTCAGAAATTTTCCAAATTCTACCCAGCCTCTTATTATAGTTAAAATCATAAACATGAAATCGAAAGACAGAGACTAAAACACACCCCATCTGCCTAGCTATAATAAAGGTTCTATAAAAGAAAACAACCCTGCCAATTCCCACATACTGCCAATTGTAAACAACAAGAGATTTTAGCTTGTTCCGAGGCCCGTAAAAGAGCCGAACCAACCAGTATTTATAAAATTAGTTTAAAACCAACGTCATAACTAAGCAGAGAGGAGAAGCAGGAAACAAAGACTGTAACCATCTTCCCCATTCGAAGGATTCTTTCCAAATTAAATTAAATGAAGTTGTAGGCAACAGAACAAAAAGCCTCTTAGCAAGAATGAGCATATACCCAGCTTCAAAACCCTTCATCATTTTCTCATACCAGAACCAACCAAATCGCCATTCAAAAAAGTAGTCTAAAAAAACCATAACCATTTTCCGCATTCGACGAAAATCAGAAACCTTTGGCTCATAGGGGGAGTATGATAATACATACCAATTAACTGCCCAGACTGTCACCCTATGCTTTCGCTTCAGATCGCCACTGAACGTGTAACTAACTTCCCAGCAAAACCACAAAACACCAGTCCTTACCTTGCCATGTATTTTACCATTTTGCTCACGCTTTTCGACAAAGTTTCCTGAGAACCTTGTTGGCATACCCAACTAGAGTCCGATGTAAGTGCTTCGCATTAATAACATTAGGTGCAGGATGTCCCATCGTTCGTTCCACCATCTCGTCGCCTGTATGCCAGATCCGTGTGGTGTTCACCCTCCCCACATGGCATGATACAGTCACAACCATGTAGAAATGGCTCCATCCCCACCATGTTACACCCCGATCGAGGAATAATATGTTCCAGTCTTGTATAAATTTGATCCTCCACTACAATATTCCGAAGTTTAGGCACCAATACATACACCTCTAGTTTCCATGGCCGATCAAGAAATCCTTCAGCGGTTTTACACAGTCAGTTCGCCAGACAATCTGCCACTTTGTTTCCTTGCCTTCTCACATGCAGAGGTATAGTATATTCAATTTTGCCCAATGTTAACTTAATTTCCTATACTAATCATGCCGTTCTCCAGATTTTAGTAATCATCTCCCAGTTAGCCCCTTGTTGAAGCTTTCTAATAATACCGGTAGCCATTGCTGAATCCCCCTCAATTTCCAGTCTGTTTTAATGTTCAAGACTCGCAATTTCCAATCATAATTTCACTGTTGCTAACTCTACCTCATTATTCGTGGCATATCCTAAATTAATGGCAAAAATTCGTAAAATTGCTTTTGTGCAATCTTGAAAGATACCTCCAACACCCGCCTGGCCAGGATTTCCTTTTGAGGCCCCATCATAATTTAGTTTTATGAAGGAAGATTGTGGCCTGTCAAAACTATTTCTTACAATATATCGAGGAGGTAGTTGTTTCCAGGAAGATAGTGCTAGCATCACTTCCTTCAAGTTTAATTGTTGAAGGATTCTCCCTTCCAACCCCTGTACTACCCAATCCTCATGCTCCCATTTTTAGTTGTTTATTTATATGGTTATTTTAGTTATTGTTTATATTTTTTTTTTAATTTTTTTTGGTTAAAATTAGAGAAATTTTATGTTAATAGACAAATTTACACATTTTCTCCATATTAAGTTGTAGAATGTATCTCCATATACAATAAATATTATTTTTAATTATATTTATCTAATTTTCATTTATATAAAAATTATTTGTTTTAACCACTTAATGGAAGGAGAATAAATCATATAAAAATAATGAAAAGAAGATAATAATAATAGAAGATCATTCATTTGGAGAAGTTACTAGAGATTGCAAAAACAAGCAAAAATAATGCAAAATTGGGTGTGTTTTTATTTACTCTCCAATTATATTTTTTCTTTCTTTAAAAAATTTGCCCGTGTTTACAGAATCTTCATTTGTTATTGCAGCATAAGTGAATCATGCCATGATTATGACTAATGGTCAAATGAAATTATGATATTTTTAATATAAAAGGATTTATGAGAAATCGTAGAAAGTAAGTTGTTATGGAAAGCCACAAGATTGGACCATTCTTACAACGAATCTACCAATGAGCTTTAGCTAATTATTTTCTTGACCAATAGGCAACTTGGAGGTCTTATTTGGCCTATTATCGAGGCAAGACCTATTAAAACTTAGCCTAAATGTCCATTAATACAAATTTTCTCACAAAATTTTCAGTTTGTATTATCTAATGCTAATTTTAGTTAGCAAACATTTTATGTTTTCAAATTAATAGTACATATTCATGCTTAAAAGATTGCGGAAGGTTTACACATGGCTCTCAAATGTTTAAACACCATACTCCACTTGTCTTCATTTCAACTCTGTCATCTACATGTTCCACTTGTATTCAATTCGACTTCTTTGTCATATGCATGTCTGAATTCAAGCCTCATCACCAATTACTAAAGCCTCTTTTCACTTCAGAAGGCCTACTCTTCCTGGTTTCATGAAGTCTCTGTGACAACCTCTAGCAACATTCAACAGCTTTAACCCACCTCCTTAGCCAGCTGAGTTTGCATAACAAGTTTGGGAAAAAGGGACGGAGCAAAAGATTAACTATCTTTACTACCTACCTTACTTTCATTTACAGCATTCGATTGAAGGGCTAAGAGCTCTCTCTGGACTGGTTGTTGCTGGCTATCAACACTGATACTGGAGGAACCAAGTGATGTAAGAAGGCAAACAACGCAATGGAAATTCATTCAACCCATGGCAATTCATTCAACCCATGGATTATTTTGTTCTTACAGGTAAGAGGCACTCTTCAATGGCTTAGCTTTCAAATAGCTAGTTTATAAATAGAATTTCTGGACAGAGGGCATATTTATAAAGAAGCACAGCTTCACGCTTTCTATTTTTGCCCTTGCGCACCTTATTTCTAAGACCTTTCCATTTCATTTTGTCTTTGTACGAATGATCATTCCTGTTTTAAATCCCTAAATAGACTCGGATTGCTTTTTGATTTATGATTGATAATTATCAATAGAATTCTTGTTGTGCGATAATTCACTTTATTTTTATTTAATGATGTCCTATGAGACACTCTTAACAATCATGTGGTATTGTGCACTATTATGAAGAAATGCTCAGGTTTATATAATTTCTATGTAATAATGGTTTTTCTTCTTCAAGTTATGAAAGTCGACACCTGTAGATTGAAGACCTAAATCTATTGAAAGCAATAATGTGGATTTCTTGTCATTCTTTTGATTTACCTAATCTTAGGATTGTGAGTATTGGGTAATAATTCTTTCCCATATAATTTTACTTCCATACTTAAACTCAGTAATCTATATGTAAATTAGTAAGATGTACCAGAAGATTACCTCCTTCACTGTTTCCGGCTTGCTCTGACATACAAAAAGCTAGCGAAGCAAGTGGGTAGGGTTTTGAAACCTAAAAGCATGGTAAAAGGAATTGATGTCTGGTGTGGAAAAATGCCCATCCAGCTGAAGAGTCTCCCACTCCAAGAGGTCACTGGTAGTTTGAGTTTGGTTGACCTACTCTGCAAAATCATTAAAAAAAAAAGTTCAAAAAGATAAGATTTTTATACATAAATCCCCTCAATTTTTCAATGAACACAAAGGGCTATTAACAAGGAGAAAATTGCAGTGAATGTGAAAGCGTTCACCTTATACAATAATTCTCAGCAGTGGCTGGAAACTACTAGGCACTGAGCTCCTTATAAAACCCTTCATTCGGTATTACGATTAGGTACACATGTTTGCCCTGTTCATATCGACAGCCTGTTAAAGTGACAGTCGTCCAAGTTGATTCAAAACTAGACATTTTTGCAGCCATAACAGACGTTTTAGCGGCATAATTGGAAAAGCCAAGATAAGGCTTCAAATGAGGGAAAACATGGGTTCACTCTTTGTGTGTCCATCGAAATTTTGGAGCTAGGTATGAAGTAGGCTATGGTCCTAAGTCGCCCCTTCTTCTGCAGGCACGGGGTGTTTGTATCGCTTTGAATATCTAATGAATGCCTCTGACACTAATGCAGCTTAAACCACTCGATAAATTAGTTCTTATGGTGAAACTACTTCTCGAACAACTAGAAGGGAGGGGGGTGTCAAGGCGTTCAACCTGGTTCTTCGATGAAATCAATAGGTTCAGTCAGTGATGGTTCCGGAGCTTGCTTTGTTGCTCTTGGTTTATAAAATGTAAAACCGTCCTATGCAGGTGGGGGCACATGGAAGTGGGGGCACGTGAAATTGGGCACATGGATTGCATTCATCACAACGTATTGACCAAAAAATTCACTTATTTATTTATTTTTTCAATTATTTAGTATTTTATTATCAATATTACTATACAAAAATTTTCTATTAGCTATTTTTTTATGATCAATATTACTATCATGGATTTTTTATTTTATTTTTTCTTTCTTTCTGTAGGTTAATCACGTGAAACTTGGAATTTTTAGGTCAGATTATCTGTCACTGTGATTTAATTTAGGTGTACACTAATATTCTGAAAAGCAAAAATGTTGTTAATTTTAAACAAAAGGCATTTAACTATGATGCCATGGTAAGGTATGAATCTCATATTTAAAACGATGTAGAAAAACAAGAGAGAAATATAGTTAGAGACAATGCGGCAAATCTGAACCTTCTAAATATGAAGATATATTCAAAGGAGCAAAGTCTTCTTACAACATTCAACTATTAAAGCTCCTTTGCCTAGAAGTGGCAAGTGGGGGATATCTAATTTTCCAAAGACATTCAGGACTTATCCTTGGCCCCAACCAATATTGCAAGCACAGACACTATCACAAGCATGAAGTACAGGTAGAGCACATATCATTGAATAGGCTTTAACCCTGGTAGAAGGTAATAACAACACCTTTCTTCGACCAACTTGACATGCCAACATTAACTCTTGTGCCTATTCTAATGAATCATTTCCAATTTGCAATTAACCCCATGACTTTGAATATGAATCATTTATAACACTTTTATAAGATTCTATGTGTAAAATAGAAGCGCCGAACTTACCTTCTGAGAATATATAAAGGCGAATATGATATCGCATGTTTTTGTTTCATTTTACCATCAACTGAGGCTACATGAATCTATGAGATGGTCTTATAATCCATTCCTGGTTTTGATGTTAAATTGTTTCATCTATGGTTTCTGCTATGAGCATACGTGAATCAGTTACTCTCTATGTAATAATTTTACATGGATAAGACTTTCCCTCTTGTCAAGACTCTCAAAGATAGACTAGTGGGTTTTTATTATTCACTTAACCCACACTCTTTTGATCAACCTAGTTGGATTTTCTTCGGAAGAGTGATTTAGAGATTTCTTTTAGGTCACTAGGGCCACTATGAGCAGCTAGAGTGAATCTTCCAAGGAAAAATAAAAAAGTGGGTGTCTAATAAGCATGAGTTACATTTGGTCCTAGAGTTTTGCAGTGGCCTGAGAACAAATGTTTTTGTGTGCAGGACAATCCAGAACTGTATCTTGTCCATCTTTCAGCATTATATATAGCCCATACACATAATCACTGCTTTACATAGCCAAGACACATGTACATGTACAATGACTCATATGTCAACATTTTTTCATAAAAATTCAAAAGCAAACAGATCCACAAATCCACATTCGAAAATTAACAAAAAAAAATTCAGATGACATATTCATTCATAACGAATATACTTACATGCTGCAAATCCCTGTGCTTCAATAAAATTCTCACCTTGGGCCTCCGGCTTATCTTGGGTGCATACTGTAGTGGGGATTCAATGGCGACCTCGTAAACTTTAGAGGAAGAAATAATTGTAAGATAAGACACATTGGTTGGCCCTCCATTCCCATTAGTATCGCTGTGGGGATTCATCTTCTCTGAAATGGCCCCAAGGTACCCTGGATCATATTGCAGAGACTCTGGCGATACCTTCATCAATGGCATGGGGTCCCTGGATGAAGTGGGTGTTGCAGAGTCTGATGTTTCGTCAAGAAACCCGATACCAACTCCATCGGCAACAGCCGTGCTCTCCTCCAATCTCCTGTTTGGAATACCAGTTGAATTGGATGGAACATTTCCATCATGCTGGAATGCCCTGTTTTCAGGTGTTGCAGTAGAGGCTCTTACGGTTGTTCCAATTCTGTGTCTGCGAAGAGACCAGGCTTACCATCCACAATCTTTGATCAGGAACTGGGAACTTACAGAGGAAGCTGCACGGCCTCATTCAAGATGAAATTTGATCAGAAAATATTCTGAAGATGACAATCCCAATTGGCTCATTTCCACCCGTCCCTGCTCCAGCTGCAGGCAAGGACTAGCTGCCATGCAGCCAACCTTGTTTCATATTCTAATAGCTCTATATAATAGTCTATTTCCGAGAATTGTAGGTGCAAAGATTGTTAAGGATGCTTGCAACATGTTAAGGAAACTTGCGAAGGAAATGACCAAGTCAAAGTTGTCAAGATAAATATATTAAAAATAGAATTTAAGAATTCTAAGAGACAATAAATTGGAAATGTAAGTGATTATTGTGTGAGACTAAAAGACATAGTTAATAAATTGGTCATTTTTGTAGAAATATTAAATAATGAGATTGTGGTTGAAAAGTTGTTTAGATCTCTAATACCAAAAATGGAACCATGTTGCTATAATAATTGAAGTAATGATTTTCTTATCTTTCAATTTGATTATCTATCTCGGTCTCTTGTGTCTTATGAATAAATATTGAGAGGTTTTTTTTCAAAAAAGTGATAAGAAATTTTTTCTTCAAAATTATCAACTACAAAAATTAAAGATGCCACCACTAGCAGCAACCAAAGTGAAGGTGCCATCACTAGTGGCAACCAATGTCAAGATAAAGGTCAAAATCATTATTATTCATGAGGAGGTTATAGAGGAAGAAGAATTTTTTCCTAAGAAATAGGTAGAGGAAGATTTCATAAGAAAAATATACAATGCAATTATTATAAAAGGTATGGTCACTTTGAAGGATAATGTAGATTTAAAAGTTAATAACAACACAAGTGTTAATTATGAAAAAGTGGATAATGATGGTGCCTCAAAAATTTTATTTCCATTATATGGAAAAAATAGAATTGTTATTACTAATGTGTGGTATATAGATTCAGGATGTTCTAATCATATGCTAGGAAATAAGGAACTTCATTCTACAATTGATGAAAGTTTCAAATCTTCAATCAATATTGGTGATGAAAAAGCTGTGGAGGTTGTTGTACTTAGTAAAGCAATGGTTAAGCCAACCAAACTCTGTTTGAAGGAAAGTAAACACATGTTGAGACATCTCAGAGGCACCACTCAATTTGGTATTTGGTACAGATGGACAAAGGGAGTGAAGCTTCAAGGATTCACAAATAAAGATTAGGCAAGGAGTGCATCAGACAAGAAGAGCACATCAGGGGGGATCTTCAGCATCAGGTTAGATTTAGTTTCCTGGTACATAAGAAAGTAGAGATTATTTTCACTTAGTTCATAAAACGCAAAGTACATGGCTCCTAGTAAAGAAACTTGTGAGGCTATCTTGATGAGGAAGATATTTCTTGGATTATTTGGTCAGCAAATTGATTCTACAATGATTTACTATGACAATAAGAGCTTTATCAAACTCTCTTAGAATCCAGTTTTTCATGATCGATCCAACCATATCGACATCTAGTACCACCATCTATGAGATTTTTTGCAAAGGAAAATCATGTTGCTAGAGTACATTCGTACAAAGGAACAAGATGCAGATACCTTGAATAAGGCACTGTCAAGTGGAAAATTTGAGTTTTATAGAGTCAGGATTGGCATATCTGATAATCCCTTTCTTGATGAGATGGAGTGTTGAAAATGACACCAAGAAATATTCTAATTTAATTTTCCCTTGAATTAAATTAGAAGAAAATTGTAATTCCACATTACATGACAACTTGTACGAGGTAACTAAGTTAGTTTAACTTAGTTGGTTCGTTGTATGAGTTAGCTAAGTTATTTTGACTTTGTTGGTTTAGTTAATTTGAGTTGCGGATCTAACTTGAGTCATGTAGAGTGAATCCTACTTTAGAGGAGACCTAGTTGAGTTTAATTTGAGTTGTAATTAACTAACACTACTACATGTGGGTTGTTTTAAGACATTTTTTTAAGACAAAAGAAATATTTTTTCTTAAAAGTTACTTTTTATTTTAGTTATTTTATATTAAAATTTAATATCAATTGAATTGTCTTAAAGATAAAATTTAAGACAAAAATAGTGTAAAACAAAGATAGTTTGAGACAAAACTTTATATTTAAGACAAAAACGATTTGAGACAAAAATATTTAAGACAAAAACAATTTGAGACAAAGAAAATTAAGACAAAAAAATTTAAGACAAAAGTATTTTAAGAAAAAACTTTATATTTAAGACAAAAACAGTTTGAGACAAAAACATTTTAAGACAAAACCTTATATTTAAGACAAAATCACTTTGAGACAAAAAAAAATTAAGACAAAAGAAATTTGAGACAAAAATATTTAAGACAAAACTTATATTTAAGACAATGGCGACTTAAGACACTGACAATTAAGACGAAACCCATTTAAGATAGTTAGGAATTAAGACAAAATCATTAGCATTAGGAAGTTTGCATTGAAATATCCATGAGTGGATAGTGGATAATTATATATATATATATATTTTTAAATAGATATTCAAACCACATGAAATTTGATCATGTCATGATATTTATTTCTTTTATGTTATACATTTTTTCTATTTTCATTAAAGCCACATTCTAAAAATATAAAAAATAAATAGATACAAAAATATTATTTTTTGGTTGGCCACTCAAGGGGATTTGAACTTTGAATCTCATGTTTTAACATAATATAACTTCATAACAAAGTGATTTTCAATTGAGTTACATTCCATGAACTAAAATTATTTTTTTAAATATATGCAAAAATTTAAACTAGCAATTGCACCAGATGTTGCAACGGAAACATTGTAAGGCATGAAATAGAGAAGAATCTTAACATATAAGAAATCATTGAATGATAAAAATTAGTAAACAAAACACCATTCAAAAAAATATTCAATGAAGAAGGCTCATTAGGTACAAGGGATGAAAATTTCATTTTCAAATAGTAAATTGGCATCTGACATTCACCTATGAAACATTAGATCATTCGAAAAATGTTATGGGCACAATAACATAAATAGATTGTTGGGTGTATAGAAATTATTTAGTTGAGTGATTTGTTGAGGAAGTATTGCCTGATGAAGGAGAATGCAGTGGTCCTTGAGGGAGACAAGTTGTTAGCTTCATGGGTAGGGGTTGTTGTTAGCTTAAATTTTGCGAGTTGTCTTTTTTTTGGGTGTGCCACAACCTTGATCCTGCTAATAATTCATCAGTTGGCTACTAATTGAATGCCTCCTCGAAGAGCTTATCTGCTAGTTGATTGAGCTCATGATAAATGTGGGTGAAGGATGACCATTCTAGCTCCTAAATGCACGGCCAAATTTGAGACATCAGGGATTGAAGCCACACATTTTATTTATAAAGCTTGCATTAGCCCGGTCAACAGATATTTGAGATTCCCGTCTCTTGCAAACTCTTCAAATTACCACAAGCACTTTCCAACTAAAGAACAACAAACAATGATGATAACTCGACCTTTAAATTGGAACCAGGAGCTTGAGTATATCTGATATGAATGAATTGAAATGAATTTATATACAAAACAGAGTGAAGAGCAAGAATAATCAACATATAAGGAGAAACATACTTTTTTAATGAGATCACCTGGAGATTCTCTGATAATTTGAGTGGGATTTCCTTCAAAATTCCTGCAAGGTATGTTGCCAGTCAGATGTACGAAAAAACATGAGACATTAAAGCTACGTAACTTGATCTTGTAGGAAAAATGAATTACTTCACCCAAAAAACTTTATTATGAATACCATTTTTGTGTGATCTCAAGATGTGGGTAAAGTGCATTATATAGGAAAATAAAAATGTTCATGAAATTCCCATGAAAGTGAGTGCATCGATCGATTTTAAGTTTTTTGTTGCATGTTGGTCTCTCTACTGTAGATTTGTGGGATAGTTGTATCATGTGACTAAACTATATTCAATAAATAATCTTGCACTTACCCTGATATTTGAGGACTACTGCATTTTTATGTGCAATTGTATGGTCTGCTATCTCCTAATTCTGAACTATGTATAACATATCTAATTGGATGTTAGCCAAATTTTTCCATAGGAATAAAATACCCAATTTTTACCCTCTGAGGGTTATCTTGCCCATGATCACAAACAAATTTTGATGACAACTATAATCAGGCCACCTACAATGCTTCTTCTAGAGTTTAAAGGAAACACCTCCTTGAAGAAAAAATAAATAAATAAAAGAAAAAATGTTTTAACAATTTAGTTAGAAAACAACTAACAACCCTCTTGAGGTGGAAAATTCTAGCCCAATTGAAAGAAGCGAGAAAACTCATGGTATTATAGAGATAAATCAGGACAATTGCGCAAATTTTTCAAGGATGCAACAATAACGTTTTTTGTACATAATAAGAAATTATTTGCAAACAAGAAGATACCACAGTGTGCATGCACAAGAAGAAGAACCAAAGAAATCAAATTCAATAAAGGAATCACAACCACCACTCCAAACTTGCTTCTCTAAAACACATACAACCACAATAAATCCCACCAAAGCTTACAAATTTATCAAGCCCTAATTAACTTACTAACAAATTCAACAAGCCAACATGCTACAATTTATTGAGTCACCCCCAAATCAATTAGTAATTATTGCATGAATTTACATCTGTTTGTAATTTTATTTAAGAGGTTGAAATTCTCTCAAGAGCGTATAGAATATATCCAAGAGTTAAAAAAATTGAAATTTTGCCTACCTCCACAAGGTATCATCACACCCGGATAGGTGACAACATACAAGTCTAAACCTTCTACCTCTAAGTCTTAATGGCACTTCAACATGTCAATAACATAATTGCAACAATTTTTAATGAGTTTTTTCTATTGGCTAAAGAGATGTACATCGATCCATCCAAAAATAAACATCTCAATCAATCCAACACCATAAATTGTGCTAAAAGTTCATCATGTAATTTAAAATATTACAATATGGTCTTATATTAGCTCACATATTCCTTGAATATTTGAAAGCCAAACTGCCTTAGCACTGTAGACTAGAAAGATCTCTACTCTAAAAGACAAAAAAAAGACAACAAACTAAAATAGGAACTTTAACTCTAATCTAGACAATTCATTCTTAGCAACATGATATCTAATGAAGATGATACGTGGAAAAGAAGGATTCATATATTTTCTATCACATGTCAAACCGAGTGAACAAATACATGCATAGAGCACATAAGAAATATGGTTCATAGATCAACTTGTATTATATGGTTTCAAACCCTTCTTGTCTCCTTCAAGGGGGTTTCTTGAGGTCTTCAAAAAGACTTCCTTTTGCTAACCAAATGGATTGTTTCTTTCACACATTTATGGAAACGTACTTTCGAAATAATATAGTAATAGATTCATAAGGTGATTTTATTGATATTAACTACACCTTATTTGGAGACATCATTTTTATTGTAGGGGTTGGTACCTTTCAATTGGATGTGGTTGGTGATGTGAAGAGTACTCAACCTCCAGTAAAGATTCATACTAACTCTAACAAGCTTATGGATGTTTGTTTAAAAAGGGAGCCGCCTCTAAACTTAACTCATTGGATTCTTTGTTTGTTCGTGCTAATTATTGTTCTCAATTTTCCTTCTCCAAGGGGTTGAGACTATTTTCTTCATTTATTTTACATGGCCCGGTGAAAGAAGAAGAATGGAGATTGTCTCCACATCTTTTCCATTTCGCTAAGTTACAAATAAAAAGAGTCAAATTCTATAGCAAATAGACTAATAGCCTCTTGATACACCTTTAGTGAGCTATGCATAGTTCTCGCCGATCACTGTAGCTCAATGAAATGACATCTAATAGCTCCAAGACACCATTATAAATGGACTAGTTGTGAAGTTGTTGTTAAATTATCGCCTCCAGATGTTCAATTATCATGAATTTTGGGGGAGGGGATCTTTTGGTGTATTGAACGGGGCAAGGGGACATAAGGGTCGCATGGAAGGGTAGAAGTGAGAGGTTTGAGCATAGTTTACTAATATCTATAATCCTAGCATTAGAGAATGAGAAGGAGCCTTAGGGCCTTATGGCATAGGGGCTAGGGGACCTATAAGTAAGGCAATGAGAGAAATTTATAGGGGAAACCCCAATAGTTTTGACAAGGGGATTAGAGGCCAAATTATCACAACCCATACGCAATTAACCCG
The DNA here is from genome assembly GCA_034641835.2 of Pinus albicaulis. NCBI lineage: Eukaryota > Viridiplantae > Streptophyta > Pinopsida > Pinales > Pinaceae > Pinus > Pinus albicaulis. The sequence goes on along the minus strand of JAXQQM020092299.1, from coordinate 45,683 downwards.
TAACCACTAAAACACCTATCCATTTAACCCCAGAGCCACAATCCCTTAACCCCAACACCCATAACTCATAACAAATTAACCCCTAGATCCCTTAAACCCAAAGCCACTAACCCCTAACCCCTAACTTAAAATCCCTGAAATCCATACACCCCAATTCCATATCCTCTTAAACCTTGACCCTTAACCCATAATCCCTAACCCCTAAATTCATTAACCCCTAACCCCTTAACTCGCTGACACCCAAAGACCATAACCCTTAGGCACTTAACCCCTAAATCCCCTGACATGTAATCCATTGATGGTTAATCTTTAACCCCTGAATCCCTTAACCACTAAGCCATTAACCTCTAACCCTTAAACCCCCTATACCTCAACCCCTTAACCTCTAAATCCCATAATCCCTAACCCTTTACCCTTTACCCTTAACCTCTTTCTCCTAAACCCTTAAACCCCTTAACTCCTAGAACCCCTTATCCTTTATCCCAAAGCACAGGTGCTCCAACACTAATATTCTTGGGCATATTATGCTTTTTCCTGCTAACCACTCCAAATAAAACCTCTAAGAACTAGTAGGGTCCAAGAAAAAGAGCTACAAGTTCCCCAAGTTGACATTCACCGATATGAAACATCAGATTATTTGAAAAATGTTATGGGCACAATAACATAAATAGATTATTGGGGGTATAGAAATGATGCAGTTGAGTGAGTTTTTGAGGAAGTATTTCCTGATGAAGGAAAAGGCAGTGGTCCTTGAGGGAAACAAGTTGTCAGCTTCAGGAGTAGGGGTTGTTTTTAGCTTAAATTTTGTGAGTTCCATTTTTTTGGGCGTGCCAAAACCTTCATCTTGTTGATAATTCATCAGCTGGATACTTGAATGCCTCCTTGGAGAGCTTATCTTCTAGTTGATTGTGCTCATGATAAATGTGGGTGAAGGATGATCATTCTAGCTCATGAATGCGTAGCAAAATTTGAGAATTTGGGGATTTAAGCCGCACATTCTACCTATAAAACTTGCATTAGCCCGATCAACAACTATTTGAGATTACCATCTATTGCAACCTCTTCAAACCACAAGCACTTTCCAAATAAAGAACAACAAAAATGTTGAGAAGTCGACCTTTAAATTGGAACCAGCACCCAGAGTATATCTGATATGAATGAATTGAAATGAATTTATCTATAAAACACAGTGAAGAGAAAGAATAATCAACATATAAGGAGAAATATACTTTTTTAACGAGATCACCCAGAGATTCTCTGATAATTTGAGTGGGATTTCCTTCAAAATTCCTGCAAGATATGTTTCTGGTCGGATGTATGAAAAAACACGAGACATTATAGCTACGTAACTTGATCTTGTAGGAAAAATGAATTGCTTCACCCAGAAAACTTTATTATGAATACCATTTTCGTGTGATCTCCAAATGTGGGTAAAAGTGCATTATATAAGAAAATAAAAATGTTCATGAACTTCCCATGAAAGTGAGTGCATCGATCAATTTTAAGTTTGTTGTTCCATGTTGGTCTCTCCACTGTAGAGTTGTGGGATAGTTGTATCATGTGACTAAATAATATTTACTAAATACTCTTGCACTTACCCTGATATTTGAGGAGTAGTGAATTTTTATGTGCAACAGTATGGTCTGCGATCTCCTAATTGTGAACTACATATAACATATCTAATTAGATGTTAGCCAAAGTTTTCCATAGGTATAACATACCCAAATTTCACCCTCCGAGGGTTGTCTTTCCCATGATCACAAACATCTTTTGATGACTACTATAATCAGGCCACTTGCAATGCTTCTTCTAGAGTTTAAAGGAAACACATACTTGAAGAAAAAATAAATAAATAAAACAAGAAAAAATGTTGTAACAATTTAGTTAGGCAACAACTAACAACCCTCTTGAGGTGGAAAATTCTAGCCCAATTGAAAGAAGAGAGACAACTCAAGGTATTGCAAAGATAAATCAGGACAATTGTGCAACTTTTTCAAGGATGCAACAATAAATTTTTCTGTAAAAAATAAGAAAATATTTGCAAAGGAGAAGATACCACAGTGGGCATGCACAAGAAGAAGAACCAAAGAAATCAAATTCAATAAAGGAAACATAACCACCACTCCAAACTGGCTTCTCTAAAACACATACAACCGCAATAAATCCCACTAAAGGTTACACATTTATCAAACCCTAACTTACTAACATATTCAAGAAGCCAACATGCTACAATTTTTTGATTCACCCCCAAATAAATTATTAATTATTGCATGAATGTACATGTGTTTATAATTTTATTTAAAAGGTCGAAATTCTCTCAAGAGTGTATAGAATATTTCCAAGAGTTAAAAAAAATCAAAATTTATTCTACCTCCACAAGGTATCATCACACCCGGATAGGTGACAACATACAAGTCTAAATCTTATACCTATAAGTCTCCATGACACTTCAACATGTCAATAACATACTTGCAACAATGCTTAATGAGTTTTGTCTATTGGCTAAATAGATGTAAATCCATTCATCCAAAAATAAACATCTCAATCAATCTAACACCATAAATTGTGTTAAGTAGTTCATCATGTTATTTCAAAGATTACAATATGGTCTTATATTAGCTCACATATTCCTTGAATATTTGAAGCCAAACTGCCTCAGTAAAGTAGACTAGAAAGATTCGTACTCTAAAAGACAACAAAAAGACAACAAACTAAAATAACAACTTTAACTCTAATCCAAACACTTCATTCTTAGCAACATGATATACGTGCATGTGTTTGTTCACTCGGTTTGGCATTTGGTAGACAATATATGAAGCCTTTTTTTCCATGGTTTCAAACCCTTCTTGTTTCCTTCAAGGTGGTTTCTTGATGTCTTCAAAAAGACTTCTTTTTGCTAACCAAATGGATTGTTTCTTTCACACGTGTATGGAAACGTACTTTCTAAATCATATTGTAATGCATTCATAAGATGATATTAGTGGTATTAACTACTCCTTATTTAAAGACATCGTTTTTATTATAGGGGTTGGTACCTTTCTATTGGATGTGGTTGGTGATGTGAGGACTACTCAACTTCTAGTAAATAATCATACTAACTCTAACAAGATTATGGATGCTTGTTTACAAAGGGAGACCCCTCTAAGCTTAACTCATTGGATTATTTGTTTGTTCATGCTAATTATTTTTCTCAACTTTCCTTCTCCAAGGGGTTGAGACTATTTGCTTCATTTATTTTACATGGCCCGGTGAAATAAGAATAATGGAGATTGCCTCCACATCTTTTCCTTTTCACTAAGTTACAAATAAAAAGAGTAAAATTCTGTAGTCAATAGAATAATAGCCTCTTGATACACCTTTAGTGAGTTATGTATAGCTCTCACCTATCATTGTAGCTCAATGAAATGACATCTAATAGCTCCAAGACACACTATAGGTAAGGCAATGAGAGAAATTGATAGGTGAACCCCCAATAGTTGTGACAAGGGGATTAGGGGCCACATTATCACAACCCATACGCACTCAACCCATAACCACTAAAGGCCATATCCCTTTAAACTAAAAGCCACAATCCCTTAACCCCTACACTCATAAGTCATAACAAATTAACCCCTTGATCCCTTAAACCCAAAGCCTCTAACCCCTTAACCCCTAACCCCTAACTTATAATCATTGAACCCCATAAACCCTGATCCAATATCCTCTTAAACCTTGACCCTTAACCCATAACCCTTAGCCCCTAAACTCATTAACCCCTAACCCATTAACCTGCTGAGACCTAAATATTATAACCCTTATGAAATTAACCCCTAAATCCCCTGACATGTATGCCCTTGATGGTTAATCATTAACTGTAAATCCCTTAACCACTAACACATTAACCTTTAACCCTTAAAACCCCTATACCTCGACCCCTAATGCCTAAACCCCATAATCCATAACCCTTTACCCTGTACCCTTAACCGCTTGCTCCTAAACACTTAAACACCTTAACGCCTAGAACCCCTTATCCTTTCTCCAAAAAAATAGGTGCTCCAACACTAATATTCTTGGGCATATTGTGTTTTTTCCTGCTAATTTCTCCAAATAAAACCTCTAAGAACTAGTAGGGTCAAAGGAAAAGAGCTTCAAGGTCCCAAAATCCGATCTAAATTTTATGGACAATCACATTTCCCCCAAATATCCTCCACGTATTTGCCTTCGCGTATTGGAGTTTGCAAAATACATAGGATGCCACAAGTAATCCTAATCATAAGACTCAACTTTCCTAATTACTAGGAGGCGTTAAAAATAAAAAAACATCTTAACTTATGCCTAAAATTACTAAACTTTCCTATCCTATTAGAAATTATACAAAATTATAGGGCAACAAGGAAACCAACTTCCTCTTCTATAAATCTCTAAGACCTTCTCGAGGAAAAATACAAATTGTGAAATAAATTGTTGAAATTACGATATTGCATCAATAACTACCAAAGTATACTTGTAGGCCACCCCCTTTAACAATATTAATACCAATGTCCTTTACCTAGAAGGAACTCCTTACATAATTCTCTCTTAGATCCTACCAAGCATGAATTTTTTAAGTAAAAAGATGTTCACCCTACAAGATTCTATCCTCATGGCCTAATATAAGGCATCCCTCTATGTCACCCATGACTATTGCATTAATGGTAAACTAGTAAAGAGCAAAAAACTTTGAATGGATCATTCTTTGTATTGAGTTTCATGGAGAGTATAGGAGAGTTTTTTGATCAAGTTTTTTAATTTTTCATCATACTCGTGAGAACTTTATCCAACCATTTGTTTAATCTCCTTCAGCTTAGTTATTTTTTTTCTTCAATGTTTAGCCTCTATAAATTAGATATAAATATCGCCTTTAATTTGTCTAAGTCCTTAGCTGCACCCTAGGGATAAATATATATGAACTTCATGCACCATTAGAGAATATTCCCCCGCAATGTGGTCAAGAACTTTATCAACTTAGAAACTAGCACTACAATCCTTTTCACCCTCCAAATGAATCCACATAAGAATCGATGCAGTTTTTCATCACCATTACCCTTCGTAAAGTTCTTAGAACTACTATAACCATATCGTTGGTTGGGTTGTTCACCAAGATAAAACCTTATGGACATGTTTGAATAATTAGGCCTTCTCCCCCACTTGAACTAAAATTCAAACATAACATATGCCACTTCTACTTTTATTCCCACCTTCATTTTGTTTTCACTACTACTATATCCCAAACTACTAAGAAAAGGTGCTTTCAAGTCAAAAGTAGAATAAAAATTTGGGATCACCTGTAGGCTTTTAAAATTCATAGGGTGGTTGGTTTGGAATGGGTCCACTTTTCTTAGGATATCTCATGTATACTACTTGACATTCCTCTAGCTCAATCAATTAGAACACATTATGAAGTGTTTCTTCCTCTTCTTTCTATGTGATGATATCTCTCTCCATAGGATAATCAATACCTTACAAACCAAGGCTTACTTTTAGACAATCATGATCCACCTAACTGAACGTGCTCACCTCCTTGTGCCGTCACTTCTTTTTTCTCTTCCAAATTTCTAGACATATTCTCCCCACCTATTCTTCTCTCCAATATCTTTCCAATTATTAAATCCCCTTATTTGAATTTTTTTTTGGTATTCTCTTGACACCCTTGAAACCTTTTGAACTCTTTTACTTGCGCCTTTATGTTTCCATCCTCACTAATACCCATTTTCATTACCAACGAATTGTGATGAGAATCCGCTTCATTCTATTCATCCACCACTTCTTAATTATTTCATTTTAATTAAAATCCTATTTTCCCCTCTTTAATACACATGCTTCCTCCATGGCACCTTATTCCCTTAGTTATTCAATACCAGTCAATCCATTCTATGTCACCTCCAAGCATTGGTGCTTACACTTCCACGGTTGGAGAACTAAAAAAAAAATATGTTGTGTTTATGGGTTACACAGAAACTTCCCACAACTATCGTGTGTACTTTCCATCCCTCATAATGATAGTTGTGTGAAGGGATGTAAAGTTTAATGAGGAGAACACGATGTGGTGCTCTCTTGATAGGGATCTTTAAATCCCACCAAAAGAGGAGCTTTTAGCTCCAAAGGAGAAGCCTCATGAAGTTGTGGAGCAACAAAAATATTGAGGAGAAGAGAGCGGAGACATTGACTCAAGAAAAACCATCCAAAGAAGGTAGAAAAAGAACTAGGGAAGCTGATATACTTGTGCAGGATGCTAGGGAGAATGTGGGAGCTCCTTAAAATTTGTGCAAGCAAACGAGGTCACCTGAGAGGTACACTGGCTATATGGCTCTTATGGCTGAGCTTATAGAGACTAATCCATCCTATTTCGAGGAAGAAATAGAGCAACCTATGTGGGTTGATGCAATGGTGGAGGAATACAATCCATTGTAAAGAACAACATTTGGGAAGTGGTCCCAATAACATCATATAGATCAAGAGTGGGTTCCAGATGGATATTCAAGGTGAAGCCAGTAGTAGATAGAAGCATAGAGAAGTATAAGGCCATATTTGTGGCCAAGGGGTACTCTTGAGTTGAGGATATTGACTATGAGGAGACCTTTTCTCATATATAAAGGTACTCATCCATTAGATTAATTCTTGCTCTGGCTATGTAGATGGGGTGGAAGATCCACATGATGGATGTAAAAACAACATTTCTCAATGGGGTTATTGAGGAGGAGGTGTACATCGAGCAAACAAAATTTCTTAAGACATTTGATTAGGATTCTCATGTGTGCAAACTCAAACAAGCACTGTACAGTCTCAAACAAGTACCTCGTGCTTGGTACACCAAGATCGATAATTATGTCACTGATTTGGGCTTCACCATAAGTGAATCAGATGAAAACCTCGATCACATCTTGGTAGATGGTAAATACCTTATTATTGCCTTATATGTTGATGATTTTATTTTAACTAGTGATTAGTAGTTGATGATATTTTGATTAAAACTTCACGAGTAGCTGAAAATCTACACCATAATTTCTACAAGGATGGTGGAGGAAAAATACATAATATCCGTTAGCAAACAATAGGCGCACTTCAAAATATCTACGACAAATTTTTCGAGAAGAAAACAATGAGGATAAAGGATTGGATCATGGAAGCATTAGTCACAAAATTCACAAGGGTAGTAATTTTGGCTTGAGGTGTGGAGGTAGATGGATTAAATGTAGCCTTCGCTGGTGCAGTTGGTGGTGTTGTTGGGTGTAATATGTCTAAGCATAATTATCTGAGCTAGATTTAGTTTTTATGTTGCTTCTGGAAGATCTCAAGTATCTCTACTATTTTTTGTTTCAAGGTACACTAATAACAATTTGTTTTCCACTCTAGCTATTGGTTTACTCTGTGGTTTATTTGAAATGAACTGGCTGGTTGTTTATGTGGTCTTTATTTTGAACCCTTGCTCATGTGGATCTTCCTTCTCCTTCTCTAGTTTGGGATTGGTCGGTCGGGGGATTTCCAAGGATCTTAGCTACTACTTGCTGGTATTCTTTGTGGTCTATTTGAGATGCACTAGCTAGTTGTTTTATGTGGTATTTATTTCAAACCTTTACTCCTGTGGATATTCATGCTCCTCGTTGGTTTGGGATTGTTTGATTGAGGGATTTCCGAGGATATTTACTGCTATGTAAGTGCATTCATTTTGGTTGGCGGAGTTGGCAACATATTTGAATTTCATCACAAAGGAGTCTCTTGGGGTCATTAATTGGTCTAGGGGGATATTTATTTTCCAAGTTGTTCATTAATTATATGAGGGACAATTTATTAATGGTTTGCATTGTCATTGAAGATCTTTGTCGATTGTGTCCTTGATGAGATTTTTTGAAGGATATTGGTTGGCGATGATTCGAAAATCTATTTTATTTGAAGGGGTGTCCTAGTGTATTGAGCTGGTGACGATCTACATTGAGTGGGGTCTATAATTTATAAGTGACATTAATTTTCCTTGTTTACATATTTTATCGAGGTTTTTTCAGACACTACTACGTAAGGTATTTTTTGGTAATGTTATCTACTTTGGTGAACATATAGGCGGGATTGCAGAGTGCCAACGATGTTAGCTGTACAACTAAACTTTGCATCTATTTATTATGATGTCACTTGATACAAGGAAATTGGGGCGGTGACATGCCATCACTCAATGCGTTGGTACCGTTAAACACGATGTTAAGACACACACATGGTGTATGAGGAAGAAATCACACACACAAGAGACTCAACACAATGAAGGATAAGCGTGTAGCTTTCTTATTTTCCATTATACAAAGATGTACATTTATAGTACAATGGTGTGACTCTTGGTTTCATATTCCAAGGTCACTTGGACTCCATTGTGACTTTTCATATTCCACACCTACCCATGGAGGATTAGGTGTTCCAACATCCCCCCTTAATCCAAAGGGGTATGTGTGAGTCCAAGAAAAGAGTTGTAATACAAATCTGCTGCAAATTAAGCATGGCAACATCACAGGCTAAATCAACTCTAGGTCTAAATCAGTGAGGTGGCTTTAGGATCTTTCTAGGCTTCTTGGAGCATAAAAACTTGTTGCAGTTCTGAACTCTTCAAAAGCAGCGAAAGGTAGAAACCCTTTAGAGGAGTATTCCTCATAAAAAAGGAGACCTTCGACCTAAAAGGAGAGACTACTACTGGCCAGTGGTTTTAGGATTACCAACAACTCTGGAATGCTTGAAGGATTTCTGGAACCTAATAAAAGTAGCTAAAAAACTGGTACACTGGTAGGAAGCCTTTAAGAGGAAAAGTTCCTCATATATGAAAGGGGAGACCTTCGACCTAAAAGAAGGAGGTCTACTACCTATGGTGGTTTTAGGTTGTCCACCAACCAAAGATGATGGTTTAAGGTTGTCCACCAACTGAAGGCATGCTCATGGGCATCCATGTCTCTGGCTACATCTCTGAATCTGGAATGACGAATTGTGGCTCAGGCTCGCTTGAACTGGTGGCTACAACTCTGAACATGGAATGAGAGATTGTGGCTCAGGCTCGCTTGATCTGTCATCGAAGCTTGTACATGACCATCATTTTCCCCCCTGTCAGGGACAGGGTGAGATGATGGTGAAAACTCAACTACAAGTTTTCTCAATATCCGTGAACAAGTTCTAACATGTGTTGTAAACATCTTCTTGGCTGTTGATGCCCATTGCCAAGAAGCGATCCATCCAAGATGAATCTTGGTTATTGCAAGAGGCTTGTGTCTGAAGCATCTGTCTGAAGAATGAGTGTGCCAACCACAATGCTTGCATGGATGAAGATCAAAACAGTGATCTTTCATATGGCCAACTTGATCACAGTGTTGGCATTTCTCAATCTGTTGTGGAAGTGGAACAAGATCTGGAACAGCTGCAGGTGAACTGTCATACATGAATCCGGCACTCTGAAATATGATGGGCTTGGTTGAGTCTGGAATATGAAAGGGCACATCCTTGTCATATCCAAGACTAGTTTTGTGCTTGTTGTGGACAAGCTCTTCCCAAGGTCTGATGATGGGCTTAGGAAGTGCAGGTTGAACTGCTGGATCTGCATGTACATCTGCTCTAGTACAAGGGACTGAATGAGGATCAAATTCAACTTGATTGACTTGCTGCTGATGGGAGTCCTTCTCAATCTTTTGAACAGAAACAAGTTCAGAATGGTGACTCTTTTGTTGAATTTCGTCTTGTTGGAGCTGAGATTCCAACTGCAAAAACTCAATTTTTTCTTGTGCATCTAGCAAACAACTTTGAATATTACAAAGAGCATCCTTGCTCATTTTTATAATGTCATCAACATTGGAATGAATGAGGTTGCTCAACAACAGTAATGCCTCATTGATTTTAGCCATTTCAACAATTTAGGCTCAAAAAATGAAAGGGTGTCGGCTACAACCGAAAATGCACCCGTTTACAATGTGATGCAACAAGCAATACAAATGAGTCAAAAGAATTTCCAACTATGGAAATCTCAAGTACAAAATCTGCTCCTCAAATGATGGAGGGAAATCAACAATCCAACAACTCAAATTTACACTTCAAGTCTTAATTGCAGCTATGAATGAAGAAGCAATACAATACAATATTTCTGAAAAATATGTGCAGCTGAAAACATTATGCAGCTGAATTTTCCTTTAAATAACTGTTTTCAATGATGACAAACTTGTCTTCAAATGTCTATTTCTTCAAAAAATCATCCTTATGCCACAAATCATAAATTGTCAAATCTGCAAATTTCTCTATGTATACTTTCCATTTACTGATATGTCATTTTCTCTTCATTTCTGCTGTTCAAATTTTCTCCTCTTTGCTCTTTCTCTCTTTCTACTCTTTCCTCTCTCTCTACTGTTTTTTTTTTTAATTAATTAAAAATTGAAATTAGAAATGGGAATTAGTTAAAAAAGAGGGGAATGGGATTAATTTGAAAAATTGAGGGGAATATAAAAGTGGAGGGAAATTTATAACGAGGGGGGGAAATCAAATGGGGGGAAAGGGGGGTATTAAATTAAAATGGGAAGATTTTTATTTTTTATTTTTTAAGGAAAGAGAATTAATTAAAAGGGAATCGAATTAATGGGAGGGGAATCAAATACTGGGAGGGGAAATACTTTAGGGAGGGGGGGGGGGCGTATATAATTAAAATCGAGGGAGGCTGAGCGTTATAAGAGCAATGAGAGCAAGGCATGGGAACGATGTGGCAGGGCAGTGGGAGAGTCGAATGGGAGGAGCGGGTCTGTAGTGTGATGATACAGCATTCAGGAGAGAGGGTTGGGACGTAGGACGGTAGCGTAGGGAGAATGAGGGAGTGCGCAATGTGAGGGCGTGAGATGCTGCAAGGGAGCGCGTGGGTAGACTGATGTTTGGATAGGTTGTGGTGAGAGCAGATATGATAACGTAGGGTGGAGTTTGTGTGCGTTAGGGAGAGCGTGTTCCGGCGTGGATGCGCCTGTAGGTCGAAGCTTGTAGGTGGAGGGTGTTAGATTGAGTTTGGGATTCGTAGTGTAGGGAAAGGGGGTGTAGAGTAGGGCATATTGATAGGTTGACGACCGAGCTTATGGAGTGATAAGAGTCGATTTATAGGGAGGTGTGTTCCCGCGGAGATTGTGAAGGGCGTTGAGGAGAAGAGCTGGCGGTGTGAGCAGAGGCATTGAAAGGGAGACTGGGTATTGAATGGCAGGCGTATGGGATAGGAGATAGGATAGCAGTGAGCGTGGGTTTTGTAGAGCGAGGGGAGCTTTGAAGCCTGGATGGGGAGAGAGGTAAGGGTGAGGCACGTAGGGAGTTGTGGAGTTTTATTAATGGGCTGCCGTGGAGCGATAAGTGGGTGGGGATGTGTGTTGTGAGGGGGCTGAAAGGCCTGGAGAGGGGGGAGGCCAAAGGCCGAAAATTGATTTTTATTTTTATTTTTAATATAACAGCAGAGAGCAGGAGCAGAAATTTTTTCTTCTTGCAGGAATTTTACAAATGTACAGCAGTAGAACTTCAAAAATTGTAGAGAAAACTCAAAAAAATTTCTTCAAAAACCCAGAATTTTTCTTCAAAAAATTGTAGAGGGCCATATAGCAGCAAAAAATTGGAGAATTTGCAGAGTTAGAGATTTGTAGAAAACTCAGAAATCTCAGAAATTTTCCAATGAAAACTCAGAAATATTTCCAGTAAAAACCCAGAAATTTCTTCAAAAACCGTCTTTAAACTATTTTCCAGCAGCTCTCCAAAATGGTGCAGAATTTAAAATGCACAAATTGTAGAAAAAATGAGTAGTGAGAAAACCTTCAGATGCACAATGCTGCTTTTCTCCAAAACCAGTGCTGGAATGTTGCCAAATTTGAATGTTGTTTCTCTTCAAAACACTTCTGAATGGCGGCAAAAATACTGCTGCAGAAACCTCTGAGTGCTGCAAAAATGTCAAGAATTTTTGCAGATATACACAGGCCATACACACAAATGGCTCAGTCGATTTGGAGCAGGGCCAGCAATCGCCCGCTCTGATACCATGTTAAACACCATGTTAAGACACACACATGGTGTATGAGGAAGAAATCACACACACAAGAGACTCGACACACAATGAAGGATAAGCGTGTAGCTTTCTTATTTTCCATTATACAAAGATGTACATTTATAGTACAATGGTGTGACTCTTGGTTTCATATTCCAAGGTCACTTGGACTTCATTGTGACTTTTCATATTCCACACCTACCCATGTAGGATTAGGTGTTCCAACAGGTACATAAAATGGTTGGGGAGTCGGTGTTACAAATTGCTCCATTATATTTATCATATATATCTTATATATTATTAATATTTTTCTATTACTTAGTAAATGAATTATTGTTTATTTCATTTTTCAAAGAATATTTTCCCTCACTCACGAATGTATTAAAATTTATAAGGGAGGCTGGTACATTTTCAATCCCCATAGGTTTACCTTTCTTTGTCTTCAAATGGAGCACAATAGTAACTAGAAACTAAAATACCAACTAGTAACCCTAAAATAATTAATAATATTTTGTATTGAGAGCTCTATGAACTCTTTTGTAAGAGCATTTACTGATTGAATTAATCCTTATTTCCTCTCGATCTTAACTAAACCTTTGACACTTTATTATTAAAAACATTGAAATAAAAAGCATGTATAATTAGTGGATGATATATTCCAATTTATCAAATAACTTAACAATCACAATATCAATTAGTTAATAAGGGGAAATTTTATCAATGACATGAGGATAAATATTATTGAAGTAGTTTAGTTCTATGGTGTGCATGGAAATTGTTTTATACTCAATGCATTTTTTTTTTCCATTTTTTCCAATAGGTTCCTTTCTTGAGAAACATATCAAACACTAAGATTTACTAATGACTTATAAATATTTAAATCTCCATAGTGGAATGATATTTGTTCATATTGGAATTGCAATCCACTAGTTCTACCTATTAGGATTAGTAAAGACACTCCAATAAATTTAATATATCAATTCAAATTACACAAGTGACACCATATAAAGAGAAAAAATTAAATTGAGGTTGGCTATTATCATATTTGCATTGAAATTATACATTTATTTTTTGGTTAAGTCGGGCTAGTCTCGAGAAAGAAATCTACTTTCATTACGAAAAAGGGCAAACCAGAAGTTTTTTTTTTTGCAAGTAAATTCCAAATACATTATCATGTTAGTTTAGTGGTTTTCATTTATTAATATGAGTATGCAATTGAGGAATGGAAATGGAATCCAAATGAGAGACCATGAAATTAACAAACCTTGGACTTGGTGTGAGATCTCTACCTTCTACCCTCATTTTCTTAGGAGTTTCTCCTATGATATGATGAAACATGTATCCCAACATAGACTAAACTAAATTAACACCCAATTTTTCAATAGTGTATATATGACAACTTGTACAAAATGGAAGTAGTCCATAGTCATGGGCATCCATATCGACATTTTCTTCAATAAATATCTTAGTCCTGAAGGTAAATGGCTCTTCCATATAATTAGGTCTTTAAAAACCACCTACATATTTACATGTATAATAGATCCTTTACATATATATTATGGCAACCAATTGTCAATATTTTATGTTTTTCTATGCAAAATCACTAAAACAGTGGGTGAATATGCAAATGACATTTTTTGTGATATATTACATGAACTATGAAAATGACCTTTTTTGTGATATATTGCATGAACTATAAATGATGAAAATCAATGTCACTCATCACTTTATCTAGTTTATCTTGTGATTAAAATATAAACTTACCATTCCATAGGTGAAAATATAAAAAAATCCCAGTAGAAAAACCATTAATGAAAATGATCCTAAATAATAAGCACACCACCATTTTTCAAAAATCTCTTCATCCCAACATGATTTCTTAATATTACTTATACTTATTTTATTGATGATTATGGATCTGATGTCACTCTAAACTTTAATGATAAAAATAAGAAATACAAACATCCTCTAACCATATTTCCACTCCTTACACATAAATTTTAATATTAAATATGCATTAACCTTTGTCATAATAATAATGAATATAAAAAAATGCAATATTAAAAAATCTAATTCACTACAACTCTAATAAACTTTATATATTTTACACGAAATAAAGTTGTTTTATTTCAAAATAATTTTCAAGTCGTTTAGATGTATTTTCTTATACTTTTTCAATAATTTGTGCAATACATTCAAGTTTCTGATATCCCTTTGGAAAAATACAACTCGCTCAGTTGATCTGGCGGGACCCCGAAAACTGGTTGCTAACTCGCTCAATTGATCTGGTGGGAGCCCGAAAATTGGTTGCTACTCACTCAATTGATCTGGAGGGAGCCCGAAAACTGGTTTCTACTTGCTCAATTGATCCGGAGGGAACCGACAACCAAAGGGGAAAACTGGAGAGCAATGTGGAGATTGCCATAAGCTGTTGTCTGGTGAAAGCCCATAATCAAAGAGGAAAACTGGAGAGCATCGTAGAGATTGCCATGGCGGGAGCCCCTCGCCATAATCAAAGGGGGAAACTAGAGAGCATTGTGGAGATTTACATGGCGGGAGCCCATAACCAAATGAGATTTCCATTAGCCACAGTAACTATTGTCCGGTGGGAGCCCATAACCAAAGGGGAAAAACTCGATAGCAGGGTGGAGATTTCCATAAGCCACAGTAACTTTTGAGTCGAGCAGCGTGGAGATTGCCAGAAGCCATAGTAACTGTTGTCCCTTGTCATCTTAACATAGCTAGTGCGACCGCAGGATTTTGTCTCAGCATCCATGATGTGCAGAGTCTGGAACGAAGTGCTCAGGCAAAAAAATCCAAAGCTCAGGTTCGGTGCTCTCCTCCTTTCTCTCGTTTCTCGCTTTTCAAACACGTTAAACACTTAAATATTTCTAAATGTATGGATCAGTTGTAGGATCGAAATCTCCAGTGCCTCCAAATTCTTTAAAAACCTAGTTAAGGAACCCTAACAACCACATGAATAAATTTCAAATCTAGGGTTTGTAGGGTTTGTTAATAAATGTACTCTTTTCGAGGATGTTGCTGCTTCCATACCCAATTTGCAGGATTTAGGTATTAAGGCCTTGAATAGGGTTTGTAAAATCTTAGCCCAATTTATAGCGGGAAAATCCTTAATTTTTCCTACTGGTTCTCCTTCTCAGACCTTGACTACACTCTGTAGTCTTGTACGCAGCTCCTCAATAGTTTTCCACATGGGATATATTCAAAGTCCGCAATCCTCTGTTGCTCCATACGCTCTCTAATTTCAGGATATTTTCTAGGTTTGCTCCAGAGGCTCTCTAATTTCAGGATATTTTCCAGCTGGTCCAGAGGCTCTCTAATTTTAGGATATTTTTTCAACTCCGTTATCTTCAATTGGTCTAGCAAGTTCCCTATCAGCTTCAGGTGCTGTGCTAACTAACGACAATTATGGCCACTTTGACGATCAAAGAAATTAGTTTCACGACGTCAAGTCCAGTCAACTGCGCCACGTTCGCGAGCTCCCCCACATTCTGTGATTGTAGTAACGCTCTCATGATGGTGATGAAGAAATCCTCCCAACAAGATATACACACTCTGAGTAATACACACTTTGTATTGGTTGTATCATGTATGCCATCAAAATGTCTTTAGTGATTTTTCAACATCCCATCCTGCCCTATATTACTCACCTGCTTCCTTGTATTGTATTATGCATAATGAAGTGATGGAATTTCTGTTTCAAAATTCATCTTTGGAAACACTATATTAGTTTTAGTAATTATGATCTTGTTAGTTTTATGCTCCATACCTGTTGTCATTTAATTTGTGATGCTTAATAATCCCACTTTGACAAGAAATTTAAGATATGGGTGATTCATGTACCAAAAATTTTCCGTTTTGGAAGCTATCCTTGGGGTGCAAGTCCCTGCGTTGCAATGATATCATCCTCACTCGTTCTGGTATTAACATTTTTTAGAAATGGCTTTGTGCTTTGTAGGTTTCATGCTTGTGGTTGTCTTTGTGATGCCTTCTTAAATTAATGCTTACCAAACGATAGTTGCAGATCCCTTGATGAGAGTTTTACTCCACATTAATTAAATACATATTTGGTTAGTGATTTTTTTATTGTTCTGTAGCGGAGAAACACTACAATTGCTAGATGCTCTTTTACATGCCAAAGAATGGTATGCAAGTTTGCATAAGGTTTATTGTATTATTGTATCATCTAGAGACTAATAGATTTAAAAATTTAAATACATGCAACTTGCAAGCAATTCATCAAATATTAGACTAAACATTTAAAGGGTACAAGAAATAAAAAGGATTTCTAGATTATCCAAGTTACCATATCTATGGAGACATTTTGGGAACAAGGCCAAGGGGACATTAATTTCCAAGTTATTTTTACATGCATTAGTAACTTAAGAAACAAATGGTTGATATAGTTTACAAAATATTCTAATGATGCAAGGTATGCTACATCTGTCTTAAGTTTTAACTATCAGCACTTACAGTTTGCCAAGTTACGTACTGTTAGTTATGTGTGTGAGATTCAAGATATTGTGATATGCTGCAGAAAATAAATATTTGATATTCAGGGGCTTGATATTAGAGCTAGGGAAATCAAAATTTGCCCAATTCATCTAAACAACATCCACAAAAAGGCTTCTTATCATATTTACAGAGTTTTGTTTTGTAAATGGTTATCTTTATTGAGTATGTTCTTTTTGTTTTATTTTGAATTGATCAGGACTAATATTATATTTTGAATTGGTCAGAATGCCTTCTCTATGGTATGTTAAATATATTTCATCTACCTGTCTGTCTTTTGCAGCAAAATCTTTGGAGCTATTTTTACAAGACCTCTGTGATCGAACATATGAAATAACTCTTCAGAGGGGTGCTAAGACTGTGAGTGCTTCACATTTGTAAGTTTCTTATCCCCATGTTGATATATTGTCTTGCTATGTTGATAAATGTTGAAAGTAGTCTGCAAGTTTTTCTACCTTTCTTTCAAGGCAAACAAAGAAGACTTCACTGCATTTTATTCCTACAGGGATCTGTCTATTTTATTTTTCCTTAAACCATTATTGTGCATAGCTTCTTTTTGTGGTTTACTAGTCACATTCTATAAATAGGTTGATAAATCATTTTAAGCTATTGGCTACAGATTCTGTTAAAATATGGTTTATACTATGTATATATACTAATATTTTTCTTTTTTGTTAATGGTTGGCAGGAAACAATGTCTGCACAGGTACATTGTTTTTGATTTCTTACGAGAGATAGTGAACAAGGTCCCAGACATGGGGGGTTCAGATGCTGCTACTGGTGAAGAGAGGAATGGTGGGCGGAGGAGGTAAATATAGATATTTGCTTCCTGGTGATTACAAAGAGGTCTAGGAAAATTCGCACATTTTGAAAAATTACAAGAGATGAGATATACTTTACCTTTTCTTGTAATGACTATGTGTTTTCATTTGCTTCAGAAAAGCTCATGAAGCAGATGAAAATGAGAGTGATGAGGATGAATTTAAGAGGGCCAGGATGGTAATGACCTACTTACTGTTTTTATAAAACAAATTTTCTTTGCAAGGAATGGAGTTATCCATATGTGTTGCTATTTGTCTTTTATATGCTTCTAAATTCTCAATTTGCTCTGGGTTCTGAAACAGTAATTGCTAGCTATTTGGCCTTTTCTAAAATAGGTTGCACACCATGGAAGCGGCCGAGGTCGGGGAAGAAGAGGTAGAGGCAGAGGATCAAGAGGTGGGTCAAGTGGGAGAAATGGAATTACAGTTGAGAATTTTGAGGATGAAGACCTAGATCTGTCATCTGAGCACAGTGAGAAACAGGAGAAAGTTTCGGAAATTTTTACTGATGTTAACACCGAGACAAGAGAGACCAAGGTAGCAGTAAATTTGGGGAGCAATCCTGTGGTAAGAAACTTTGATCTTAACATGGAGCTGGATGAGAGTGGGGCTGTTGCAAGCATGCCAATGCAACCTTCTGTCAAATTGGAACACGATCCTAGTGACATTGAAAATGTGCATGTTGTTAAAGAGGGTGATGAATTTCCTAATAATGTTCCAATTGTGCAACCTCCTATTAAATAGGAAGAGCAATATCCTAATTGGTCTCATTCTGATGTAGATAATGTAGCCCTAGATTCAATACAGTTTCATGTGCACTCAGATATAATTGTTGATCAGGATGAAGATGATTATGACAACGAGGATGGATAGTGTGTTATTAAGCGGGGATCTATTTTCTGCAAGAGTTTTAGCAAGGTTGTAGTGTAGAAATTTGGCAATATTTCACATGCAACATATATTAACATCATAGCCTCACTGACTGTCAAAGAAAGGGCACTAAAATATATCACCAACTATAATGGGTTTTTGTACATACTATTTTGCAAGGAGGGCAATAAATCCTTATTGATTTGAATGCTTATTTTTCAGGCATTGAAGAATTCAGCTAAGTGGAGTTCTTTCAATCTTTGTTATCTCTTTGGATGGTTGTCTCATGTGCTCAATGCAAGGATCTTGTATTCACCTTTCGGTCACTGAAGAATTTACAACCAGCTAGGTGGTCTTTTTCTCTTTATTTCCTTTGTATGGTTGAGTACATCTACAGGTGCCCAAATAGAAATATTGTTGTATAGAAATTATAGTTATATGCATATCATGGATAATTTCTTGTCAAGTGTCTTTTTATGCTTCCCAATTGCAATGTGATAGGAATTTTCATCCCATTTCCATGTGCCCAATTAATAATATTTCTTCTTGTTGCTTTGTGAGTTTTACAAGTCTCATGTGAAATATTTTTCCAGAGGCTGAAGAAATGGTGTTTTGTTTTGGGTGATTCTACAGAAGCTAGAAATGTCATTTGCTATTTTTTGTAAAAGAGGTGTAATCGAAGTTATTTCCTTTTGTTGTTCGTAGCACCGCCTGCTGCATTTCAATGACAGATAAGTTTCTCAGCCTTCTAAATTGTTTGCAAAAGCTCATGGACATGCACTGAAGCTCTGATGGTGCATGTGAGCACAAACGAAGGTGGTTCTTCTATGTTTCACTCATCTTAGTTATGTTATTCTAAAGTTGATGGTTCTACTTTTTTGACTTGAACTAGCTATATTGGTTGTGGGTTAGAATTATTATTTGGGACCATTCTAATTTGGTTGATTCTAAGGAGAACTTGAGGCAACAAGTGATCAAGAGAAGGCAAAATATTGCATTATGCTGCAAAGTGATGAACAACAGGCAAGTGAAATGATAACAAGTTAGGAAATGGCTATGGCGATGGGTGACTGTAAAATGGAGCTGTAACATAAATATGCAAAGTAAATTAATAAAATTTAGGAGTAAAGTTAGCATTAAAAGTTAGTAGGAGTAAAGTTTGTGTTAATCAGGATTTGTAGGACTAAAATGAACAGTACAGGAGTAAGTTAACATTTAAAATTGGAAAAAAATCCCACCATATGGATCATGCCATTTTAGTCATCACACAGATAACAACCACAGTCTTGACAGGGCCTAGAAGGCATGATACAAGTGATGTCAGTGCCAGATTGAGAAAAGATGCATTCAATCATGTTAAACTCAAAGACTTGCACATTAAAGCTAGCTCCCAAACCATATTTTTTCTCGCCAAGGTTATTAATGTAGGGGTTTATACACAATACACAAACGCCATCTCCATGCATATGACAGCAGTAGAGTAATAGTAATGTGGAAAAAAATCCCACCAAAAGGAATGTCACTTTAGTGATAGCTTGTAAATTTGTAATAGATCACATATAGAAGAGCCAAAAGCGAAAGAGGATCCACAAGGCATAGCATCATTATCAATAGCACTGTCAGTACTAGAGTGAGGGAGGATGTTATGACATCAATCTAGGGATTTTCACCCTGTTGTGACCAGCAACAACCCCCCTTTTATTTAATATTAGTAATAATACTAAATAAATGGGGACCCTTAGTTGAAAAATCCAAAAAAAAAAATCAATTAGGATTTGTTTTCCGTTTCAAATAAAACTTTATATCATAAACTTAGGGAAATCCTTTAGAAAAAACTTTAAGAAACACTTAAGTTTATGATACATTACAATAAAATTGTTCTTTAAACGAAATAGCGCATCCATCGCAAATAATATATATCTTTTGTAAAACTGAAATTGCGATAACGCGATCCCAAAAAATCCTATACCGGTCGCAAATCGCAGATCGCAGAAATGTGTTAAAAGAATACTTTTTGATTTGCGATATTTGCGATATGCGATATTTGCAATGTGTGATATTTGCGATATGCGATAAATGCGATATGCGATATTTGCGATGCTTACGTTTTGAGGAAAATGCGATATTGTGATATTGCGATATTGCGCAGCAAATCGCAGATCGCAATGTCGCAGATTCATAAAAGTGCCTTGTTCAAAGAAAATCCTCCCATAAATCAATATCTGTTTTGCACTTTAATGATTGGATTAAATGAATGGATTGTCAATTAATGGTAAATGAGATTTTTTTTTGATCGGAAGGTCGTTTCACGTTATAATAATATATTTCATCCGCCTTCGCATTTAAAACTATCTCATCACCTTTCTTATGCCATTACTCTCATTTAACTCGTAAAACGCAGGCACGAAGGAGTAAACGTCTATACAAAGCGTTCACAGAACATTATGGGTAAGAAAGAGAAGAGCTCAAATTCTGAAAACAAAGAAATGGCTTCACTGTATACATACACTGCTTGCAATAAGGATGCCGGTGTAACCATCTGGGAAGGAATGTATAATTTGCTCGAAGAAGAAAATTTTGTGGCGATGAAAGTTGCGGCTACAGTAGATTCCAGTAATTCATCTGAGGCAACCTTTAAAGAACTGGCTTGTTCATTTCTGCATAGGATAGCGGCAAGACCAAGAATTCTTCCGTATACATACATGGTGAAATGGGTGCTGGACAGCACTGATATTTCAGACAGGCAATTTAGAACTCCATCTCAAGAGTTAATTGGGTCGTTCACCACAGAAGATTTGAGGCTAATGTATCAGTTGCCGGAACCTCACGCGACTTATAATAAGCAATTTATGGAAGATTTTACCAGAGAACATGCAAATTTGTCGGAATGCACACAGGAGTGGACCAAAAGAGATGAACCGTTGAAGAAATACAAACACAGTATGTACAGTACTGGTTCACTTACCTCTCCTTATTGTTTTGCTGCTGCCATGTTATGCAGGCTTTTTGGAAAGCCTGACATAAATATGATCTTGCCTGAATGGCTCCCTTTGTTAAATGCCGCCATTAATTCTACAATTGTAGACTGGGCCAAAATCTTATCTGATAATTTGACCACTGATATTTTTCACTACTGGTCCAAATGGATTGTTTCTCAGCGGATTTATCCGCCTTTCTATTTATCTGCTTATGTCATGGATGCTATCTGTTTTGTCTCTAAATTCCCTTTGATGGGTTGGCAATGGACCATCCACGATCCTTTGCCTATTCATGCATACCACAAGGAACAGTGGGAATCTAAGTTTGTCCCCCATTTTTACAAAATTTGCGATGGTATAATGCTGCCATTGTATAGAACATTGCATAATAAGGATGCCCCAAGGTTATCCCCAGAAACAGAGGTCGACATTCTCCCTGTCGCGAGATGGTTTGGAGAAGAATTGTTCACTTATGTTAGGGTTTTTGGAAGTTCTGCTTCCCCCCATGTCTTACCCCTATATATTCCAGATAAACTTGTAGCTCGGGAGATTGCTTATCAGACCTGTGGCCAAGGAGGTCTGACCAAGGAATTAAAAGAAGAAGGAAGAAAAGCTGGTGCACCAATTATTAATGAAAACCATAAAGAAATACTTTTCAATAACTGGGATGCACAAATCAGAAGGGCAGAGAAGGCAGTAGAGGAGGCGGCTACAACAACAAACAGTCTTACTGATTGTGTAAATGATAATTTGCACAAAGTTAATTTTATTTCAGAAACTGTTCCGGGATATCTCCCACGGGCACATCAACTACAAACAGAATGGAGGTAAAAGGCAGAAGAAAGAGCAAAATCAATCCAAGGGCTAACAAGATTAAACTGGGACTCTTACTGGACATACTTATTGAAACCACACAGTCAGCACAATGCGCTCAATTGTATCATCAATTCTACTGAGAAGATTGCGCCTACACTTGCCGACTCTGTCTTTTCAGGACAGTTCAAATATGAAGTCGGTTAACCACATCTTCTCAAAACAATGCTAGATGCTTGCAAGTTTAAAGATCAAGTTCATAAATAGTTAGTGAATAGTCTTTATTTTTAGATTTAGTTTTAATTTTACTGTATTTTTGCCTAGGAAAAGGATGGTCATTTAAACCAAATCCTTAATTTTTGTAATAGACTATTTTTAGATTTAGCTAAGTAGTATTTAAACCCTTCTCGTGCATTTAGAGAAGGGTCCTGGATTTTAATATTTTTGACTTGGAGATTACATTTCTGTACTCCACTGGCTTATATATTTTTTTAAAAGGATCACATCTGGTGA
The DNA here is from genome assembly GCA_034641835.2 of Pinus albicaulis. NCBI lineage: Eukaryota > Viridiplantae > Streptophyta > Pinopsida > Pinales > Pinaceae > Pinus > Pinus albicaulis. The sequence continues at coordinate 23,127 of JAXQQM020092299.1, read as the reverse complement.
TTTTATGCGGAATTATATTTAAAGTGTTGCATTTCTGTACCTTGGATTTGATTTTGCATCAGAATTACTAGATTAGAGTATCAGAGTTCATTTGAAAGCCTTCAAGATGAATACGGTATTTCTATCTGTTCACTGTTGATTTCTTTTGTCTTATGATATTCGTTTTAAAATTGCTATCATTTACAGATATTTGTTTTCATAACGTTTCTTTATATATATCAATTTTGAGTATAATTGAAATGTTATCTTTCATAAGTATATGTAGATGATATATTATGATGAATGCAATATGTTAATACAACTCTGTTTAATTTCTTAAACAGAGTTATCTTTATTTGTTTTTGCACATTTCGATTTAAATGATAATACATTTTTATGGTTATTGTTTAAAAGGAATAATCTGAAGTTGTATTCACATATGATTGCCGAGGTTAGTGTTATAATTTATTTATCAGTATTTAGTTTAAATTAGATAGTTTTATTTCAGTCAATTTAGTCTCACTCGCACTCATCCAAATCAACCCATCACCAATCCATTAGTTATAAGGAAATTGGTCCTCTAAATCTAGTCGAAGTCACCATACCAAACGGAAAAGGAGTTGTCTTAAGGTCCCGACCGGGTGGTTTTCCCCAATGTTTGAAGTAGAGATTTTCTAGGCTTCAACACACCCCAAAGCCAACTTCTGCATTAGCAAGGCTTTTGTTGTGGGTGATGCTTCATAGGCCTCCTTTGTCTTACTCTAGTTATCCATGTGGGATTATTCAAACAAACATATGGTAAGAATAGAGCTAGTATTAATGTGGAACAAAATCTTACCACAGGGATGTGTTAATTTAGTAGTAGATTGTAATACATTACATAGATAACAACCAGAAGACAAAGATGGCTTACAAGGAACACCACTGATACCACTAGGGATGTTTGTGCTGGAGGGACAGGATGTTATTACTTGGCCTTGAAATTCCTTCCGATTGATGTAGCATGGTGGAACTTCTCTAAATTGTTTGATAATGTTGGAATTTGAGTTTGACAGTGTGGAAGTTTGGACTTATTTTCTTATGTTAAAATATTGGAAATTCCTTGTCATAATGGTAAGCAGCTATGAAAATGCAAATTTTTGCATAAATTCATTTTTTTAAATGTCAGAATTATATGTATATAGTTGCACCTACTATCATATTCTTGCATCCAAAATTGCACAATCAACAAATCATATTTCTCCTCAATCTTTTGTAGGGGTAAAGTTGCTTCATCTTATGCTAAATTCGCCTCTGTGCTTCTATCTATTGCATCTTTATGATGTTACTCTATCTCATTTTCTTCTACTCAAGATGCTTCTCGCTTGATGTTTTTTGTCAAACTGTTGACTCCATTTTGCTTCCAATCTTTCTCAATGTCCTGTACTGTATTGTGGCTTGCCTCTTTGGCACTGTTTTGCTTCTTATTCTGCCTAGTTGCATCCATTGGCATTTTATCGTTCTCACAATATTGCTTTATGTTCATAGTACAATTGCTCTCCATGCATATGACCGGGGTAGAGTAATAATAATGTGGAACAAAATCCCACCAAAAGGAATTCCACTTTAGTGATAGCTTGTAAATTTGTAATAGATCACATATAGAAGAGCCACAAGCCAAAGAGGATCCACAAGGCATAGCACCATTATCAATAATGTTGTCAGTACTAGAGTGAGGGAGGATGCTATGACATCAACTTGGGGACTTCCACCCCAAAGCCAACTTCTGCATTAGTTTCTTTTGTTATGTGATATTCTCTTTTAAATTGCTATCGTTTATGTGTACTTGTTTCACAATATTTCTTTATACATATCATTTCTTAGTGTGTTAGAAATATTTATCTTTTAGAGTATATGCAAGCAATATATTATGATGAATGCAATATGTTATTATAACTCTGTTTAAGACTCTGTTTAATTTCTTAAACAGAGTTATCTTTATTTGTTACTGCACATTTCAATCAAACTGTAATACATTTTCATGGTTATTGGTTAATTGAAACAATTTAAAGTTGTATTCACATTTGATGCCCAGGTTGGTTTTAGAGTTATTTCATTTATATTTAAGTTAGATTAGATAGTTTTATTTCAGTCATTTAGTCCCATTTTCCCCCATCCAATCATTCCATTACCAACCAATTTACATTATTAGGAAACTGGTCCTATAAATCCAGTTGGAGCCACCACACCAAACGAAAAAGAAGTTGTCCTAAGGTCCCGACCGGGTGGTTATCCCCCAATGTTTGAAGCAGCAATTTTCGAGGCTTCAACAAAACCGACAATGGTTAAACTAGAAGGTGAGTTATTTTCACGAAATGGTTCTATTATGGTTGACCCTGGTGCCAATTTAAGTTATGTAAACCCCAAAATAGTATAAAATTGTAACTTACAAAGTTATAAATTCAAAAAACCCTCGCTGGTACAACTAGATACCAGGGCAAAGAGAAGGGTAAGTGGAGATGTTCCAAACTCCTCGTAGGAAATTGGGAACCAGCATTTAAACGTAAAACTAAATATTCTACGTTTGGGTTCCTATGACATACTACTTGGTATGGACTGGATAGAAAGGCATTGGTCTCTGGTAGACTGTGAAGAAAAGTTCATATACTTCAGACCTGAAAATGATACATGCTAAGAATTGCAAGGGATTAAGAAACCTTTACAATTATGTCCCATCACAGCCTCTCAATTGAGTAAATGTATTAGAGAAGGGTCCTAGATTTATGCCATCCAAGTAGGATTTGCTAACTCTAAGGGACCCCTATGCAGGAAAATATTCCTGTAGTACAAGACATCATGGATGTGTTTCTAGAAAATGGGCCAGGTTTACCTCCGAAAAGAGACATTGATTTCACAATCGAATTAATGCCTAATACAATACCAGTTTCAAGAGCACCTTATCGGATGAGTGTACCCAAGTTAACAAAATTAGAAATGCAACTAAAAGAACTATTGGATAAGGGGTATATTCAACCAAGTGTATCCCCATGGGGAGCACTATTGCTTTTTGTAAAGAAGAAGGATAGAACAATGTGAATGTGCATGGATTATATGCAACTCAATAAATTGACAGTCAATAATAAATACGTGCTGCCACGTATAGAATATTTATTCGATTAATTGAAGGGAGAAACTGTGCTTTCAAAGATAGACTTAATATCTGGATATCACCAGATTCGAACTAAATATGAGGAAATTTATGAAACAACCTTTCGAACCTGATATGGGCACTATGAGTTCGTAGTAATACCATTTGGTTTAACCAAAGCACCATAAATATTCATGAGTTTGATGCATGGCATATTTCGTCCCTTTTTGAACAAGTTTGTTATATTTATTGACAACATATTGATTTATTAAAGAAACATGGAAGACCACAAGGAACATTTAAGATAATTACTAGAGATGTTGAGAAAACATTAGTTGTATTCTAAGTTCAACAAGTGCGATTTTTTCAAAGAACAAATACAATACTTAGGCCATGTCATTTTCACTGAAGGTATAGAAATAGATCCCGAGAAAATAAAGACTATCATGGAATGGTGGATACCCAAAAACGTGGCGTATATACCTTTTTTTATGGTATTAGCCAGATCTTATAAACATTTCATCGAAGGATTCTCCAAGGTTCCCTTTCCTATTACATCTCTGTAGAGAAAGGGGAAGGATTTTAGGTGGACCAGTGAATGTCATGCTAGTTTTGAATTATTGAAACACTTGCTGACTACTGGCCCTGTGTTGAGGGTAGATGACCCCAACAAGGTATTTGAAGTATGAATCGACGCTTGTAAGGAAGGAGTAGGAGCAATATTATCTCAAGAGGGAAGGGTTGTTTCCTATGAGTCAATAAAATTAAAGGAGCATGAACAACGATATTCTTCTTATGATTTGGAACTGACAGTAGTAGTGCACACACTCACCTTATGTAGAAACTATTTATTGGGAAAGAGATTTCTGCTAAAGACATATAATAGTAGTTTAACCATCTATTTCGAAAAATTTGATTTAAACGCTCGCCAAGCAAGGTGGAATTCATTTTTAAGTGAATTTGATTTTGACATTCAACATGTTAAAGACAAGGAAAATCATGGGGCTGACTCCTTGAGAAGAAAACTACATTGTGTGTATGAACTCTATTTTAATCAAGTCGAATTTAAATTCAGGATCAGATAAAAGAAGAAGTCAAGAAATATCTTGAATACCAATTCCTATGACAGCAAGCAAAGGAAGCAAAAAATAAAAGGAAAAATAATTGGATTATGGGATTATCAAGGACCGAATTTTAACCTTTAAAGGAAGGATATACATTATCAATCAGATAATTTTGAAAGAGTTGATCTTGGATGAATACCATGGTAGTAATTATTCTGGACACCTAGGATACCAGAAAATGCTCAAAACAATCAGGAAGGTTTATTTTTGGCCCGGTATGTAGAAGAATATTGTTGAATATTTAAACAAGCTTCTTGAATGTCAACAGGTTAAGGTGGAGCATCAACATCTAGCAGGATTAATGCAGCCCATACCTGTACCTGAATGGAAATGGGACGTTATATCATTAGATTTTATTACTGGTCTACCAAGATCAAAAAGGCATAATGATTCCATAAAGGTGGTGCTACATAGACTTAGCAAGGCATCTCACTTCATACCCATGCAATCCACTTAAAAAATGGTGCAGATTGCAGATATTTTCATGAGAGAAATTTTTAGGTTGTATGGCATCCCAAAAATAGTCATCTCGGATCGGGATGTAAAGTTCACTTCAGCCTTTTGGAAGGCACTATTTATTGGATTGCAAACACAAGTTAATTTCAGCACTACTTATCATCCACAAATGGATGGAAAAACTGAGCGAGTAAATCGAATCTTGGAAGACACGCTATGCATGTATTTAATGCAACAACCTACAAAATTGGAATATTATTTACATTTGGTGGAATTCGCATAAAATAATGGTTACAGGGAGTCTCTTAAAATGAGTCCATTCGAAGCCTTATACGGAAGACAGTGTTGAACTCCCATTAACTAGAGTAGTCAGGAAACCAAATTAATTCTTGGCCCGAAGATGTTAGCTAATATAGAATTGGAGGTAAGGAAGATTAGACAGAACCCAAAAGCGGCACAAGATCGACAACATATTTATGCAGATAAAAAGAGAACCTACCGATAATTTGAATTGGGTGATCATGTCTATGTGAGAATCAAACACAAGAAAATCACTCTAAGGTGGACTTCATGTGCCAAGTTGGCTCCCAAGTTATGTGTACCTTTCCAAATATTGAAAAGAATAGGACCTATGGCCTATCGATTAGCATTACCCAGTCATATGCAGGTGCACAATGTGTTTCATGTATCAATATTGAATTGATATGTGCATGATCAAGGGCATGTAAAAAATGGGATAAATCATTTTAGATAGAAAACATAGTAAACTTAAATTTATCTGATCCTGAATTTAAATTTATCTAAAATATTAAACTTAAATTAAACTTAAATTTAATTGATACTCTAAAAGGAATAAATCTTATTATTATTAATATAATTCCTTGCTAAATGCAAGTCCAACTAGATGACAAATTTCTATTATAACCTTAATGTATTCTAGATCAGAGAGAAATCACACTCCAGAGGCAAGCCATCATCCAAGTTAAAGTGCAATGGAATCTTTTTGGCCCAGAGGAGGCTACTAAGGAAGACGAAGGATTTGTGCATGAGGTATACTTAAAGTTATTTGCTAATCTGGAATAGAACACTAAGGATGGTGTTTACATCTAGAGGAAGGAGATGTGACATCTGGATTAGTTTCCAAGCTATTTTTGTTAATTTTGTTTAAAATAAGATAATACATTAATTTTTTGAATGATATTAAATGAATAAATGAACATGGTTATTTCTATTTTGAATAAATAAATTAATTATGGAATGTTTTATCCATACATACTAATGATGAAGTATTCAAATATTCTAGAGTAGTTGGGACAAGAAGTTAAAACCATTATCTTTTCCCCTGAGGATAAAAAGTAAATCCCATTGAGGAAAATGGGTTCTATGACTAGGGAAAACAGTCATAAGGTTGAAGGGAAAGATTCAATCCAGAGCTGGTTGGAACTAGTGGAAACTTAGCAACCCTCAATTCTGGTAAGAAAAGAACAGTGGACTGGAGGTCATGAGGTCTCAACCAGAATTACTGTTAAATAATCCCTACTCTGGTGCAGTGCACAGGGGGGGATGAGGATTTAATAGCCTCTCTCAAGTTTGGGAGGTCATCATCAGAAGCTTTTGAGTAAGACAAGTATCTAGACCCACATGAAATTTAAGGGTTTATGAAAGTCATAAGTAATTTTTGGTCATATAAATAGATACTTTTGTAAATGACAAAAACTAAAATACTTTACCAGAAATAGTTCTTTTTCTTATAATTCCCTTCGTGTCATAAATTTTAATATATATGAGTATGCAAAAGAAATATACATAATGTCTGTGTATATGTGTGTAAAATAGAAATTATATATTATGAAAAAATTATTCATAGCCTTCGTTCTTGCAAACTAGAACAGTACCCTTCTGCATAAATGTGTATTGTATAAGCAGTAAATATAAACAAAATAATTACAGCTACATCTACAATATTTATGAGATATTAATGAAGATACTATTAGATTAGTCCAAAGTAATTACTCCAGACAGAACAGATCGTCTCACCATACCTATTCTCGTGTAATACTTAAACTAGGGTATTAGTAAACAACCCAGAGTTTTGATGGTCTGGTAATTGAATATAAATAGTAGAACTATAAATTACATAATAAGAGGGTAAAAAAATGATATGTAAACTCTTGGATAAATCATTTTATATAGAAAACATATTAAACTGAGACACAATCTTCATAAGAGATAAAAAGTTATAAGGAACAGTTAAATGGTACAAGCACCTAAATACATAAAAATTACATAATCTCTATCCTTTTACCAGCTAGGTCCAAAGAAATTGTATTCAATAGACTAAGAAAGGCTATATATATATCTATATATATATATATATATATATATATATATATATATATATATATATATATATATATATATATATTAAAAAATAAATTTAAATCTTCATAAGAGATAAAAAGTTATAAGGAGCAGTTAAATGGTACAAGCACTAAATACATAAAAATTATAATCCCTCTATCCTTTTGCAATAGGTCGAAATTATATTAAATGAATAGAAGGCTATATATATATATATATATATATATATATATATATATATATATATATATATATATATATATATATATATATATATATATATATATATATATATATACATAATATATCTATACATCTGGAGGGTGCCATCTTGAATGAAAACAATATTTGAGTAAAAAAATAGGTAACTGAAGTGAATAGTAGAAAGTTAGCTAAGACTTTAAGCGTGTAAGGTTGCTATCAGAATAACGAGGAGGGAAGACCTTCTAAAGTGATAAGGCAAAGACGAATTTAAATCACATATATGTGTAGCATAAAACCTCGACGAAAACCAACACATAATTTAATTAAAAAATTCAAAGTAATACCCGAGGGCATTTCCATTAGATTGTGGGTGTAAATTTATAGTTTCGAACCAAGAACCATGCATAACATATAACAAAAGTTTTCCTTCTTAACAAAGTGCATGGAAATACATTGACTTGAAGAAATAATAAGGCATTTCCTCAAGGACCGCAAGTATGGGTGATTAAACAATGAAGAACCCTACAAATCCTCATCTAAGAAATATAGAGAGGATTTGATGGCCGTAATACCTGTATACAGAGAAAACATAGGTGTTATGGTTAGGCCAGAGTCGGCATAGCCCTTACAGAATTTGTCAGGAGGGAATCAAATCATAATACCCGTGTTACAACAGCAGAACATTAAATACAATCTTGGAATATATAGTATTAACCAAACTTCAACTCTATCATTTACAGCGGGAAATGAGGGTTACCTGTGAGGAAGAGAAACCGAGCCTGCAAAATTCAAGACCTGCACAGAAAATCAAGGTAGGAAAATAGGATTACAACCTAAACCTAGAATTTAACCTTGGTAAACAACTTAAAAATAAAATTACAAATGGTAATTATGTATATACAAATGCAAATATTACATGTAACAGTCATGACAGAGATGATGGTCTGAACTCCGAAGGGTAGTGAAGTCATTCTCCATACCATAACCCTGTATTAAGAAAACACAGAGGGTTAAGTGCCGAATAGGAAGACTCTGAGGGATTAGCCGAAAATCCTCAATAAATTCTCATAGCTGAAAGAAGATGACATACCAACTAAGAGAGCCGAGACAGTACATAAGACCATAAGAAAACCATACCTGTCATCGAATCATGATGTTGATGCAAGTGTTTAAGATGATAGGCTATGGACGGGGACATGGACTAACACAAGGAGACGAGCAATGGAACAGAAGTTGCAGAGTGACAAAGCCGAATGCAGTCAGTGTTCGAGCAAATGAGTGAGACGGTTAGGGTTGAGGGAGGTCAACTACCCTAACCCTCAACTGGCCTCACTCCTGCCGTTGATTCAACCCTAGCTCCAACGGCAAATAGAACCCCAAGTGTGAGTTAGCTGGAGGTTATGTGGCACGGTGAAATCAGTAGAAATCTCAAAGTGTACAAAATAATTAATTTGCATATTAATATCACATGGCTCGGGCCGAAAGGATTCACATGTAATTAAAACATCATAAATTGCAATTGATTAGTATGGATAAGCATCACAAGTATCAATGCTCGAAACATGATAAGCATCATAAGTGTCAACATCAAATATCTTATGTACCATTTTCTTAGTCGAGGTCAAGTCTATAGACTTAGACTTATATATACTTTGGAATGGTATAGTATTATGAATTATGCCTTCTACATGCAAATAGATAAGTATTTGTTCATTAGGAATAGGATTGTATGTTAATTAAAATTCATGTATAGGTAAAATAGTTAAATATAGATGTAAGGTAAGAGGTATTGTTAAATGTAATGTGCTAAGGAGAAATTTTGATAAATCTTTAAGTAATTTTTTTGTAATGGATGTCACAGAAAATTTCTAATTGTTGTGTTTTGACTCAACTTTCTAATTTTTGTGTTTTTCCACTTGCTCAAAAAAATGTTGCAAGGATGAATTTCAGTCTCTACTATTAGTTGTATCTTCCATCTAAGCCCATTATAGAAACAAATTTGGTGTAAATATGTTATAAATAAATTCAAAATTTTGTATTAATGTCTTCTTTACCATACAAGAAAACATCATTATATATCCCATCAAAATTAATTGAAAATTATGAATAATATGTTTCAAGTAAAATACCGTGTTCACATTCCAAAACTATTTTTGTGTTTTTTTTTACAAATGATTAATGCCTAAATGAAAATCATTAAATATGTAAACATGAACCCATAACATTATTTTATTAAAATGTAATAGAATTCATAAATATATGTATAAGGAAAAATCATAACTATGAGAGGGAATTTTTAAAGCAATCAACAAATAATATAGATAAATATGAAAGTAAGAAAGAAAAAACAATGAAATAAAGAATAAGATTAAATGCTCTAAATTTCTCATATGTCATTTTTTATGCATAGTACATGTTTTTTAATAATTTTTCATGGAAAGAATTCTATCTCTTTCCTTATTCTTATTTTTTTTACAAAAAAATTGCACTTTTGGGAAAATAATAAAGTAAAGTTTTGTTAAACTTTCTACTTTAGAAAATACAAGAAATATAAATATTTCATAAGAAAAAATCTACAACATTCCTTGGTTTAAAGCAATAAAGCAAGAATTCACCATGCATTCCTTGGTTTAAAGTAATAAAGCAAGAAGCCACCATGCCCATATGTATTTCTACCAAAAGAAAAAGGAAACTGTGTCAATAAATATTTGGGGTTGCACACATGATCAAAATGACAAGAAAGTACCATTTAATAAACTGGCACTTATAGCCACATAGAATCTTACAAGGAAGGATAATCTGCAATACGTTTTGCTGGAACACAAAGTGAAAGTAGAGAAACAAAAAAATGGAGGGGAAGATATTTCTGCCTAGTGGTCCTTGAGACGCTGTGTGGCAAAAAATTATTTATGTTTATTAATTTAATATATATATTAAAAATTATAACATTTAAAAAAAAATGGAAATGAAATAATATTATATTCAAAACTTAAATAAATTTCATTAAATTATGTCCAACATTAGCCTTTTTGGTTTATTTAAGACTATCTGGAAATAATAAGAGACAAATTACATCAAATTAAAGATGGAAGTAAAATCTAATAATATAAGTTATAAAAATTCAACATGAGAGTCCAATGCAAAGAGTAAGATACTAAATATAAATAGTAGGTTTGAATGATGTCTACATGACATGAAATTTATTTCTCCATCACTATCTTTATCAGGTCCATATTAATCATTGTGATGAACCTTCCTCAAATAATGTTGTTTTCTTGAAATAAAAATGTAAAGTAATAATCCTCATATAGTCAAACATTATAATCACTATCATAACTATGAAAAGTTAAAAAAAAAAACGTGTTCTAAAATTTTTAAAACCTTTAAAATATAAAACTTACTCTTCTTCTTACAATGTTATATAATGGAGCTTACTAATTTTATTTTTATTTTTACTCTTTTTTGTTACTTTTAATTTTATTATACCAACTTGGTGATTTTGAAAATATTATTATTTTAATATAAAAAGAATCTCAAATTCTTGATTTAGAAACTAATTTTTACTCTTCTTAAAATAAAACTTTTTATTAATAAAAAAATCTTACAATATTACATTTAACAATTATTAAACATATATATTCCCGAACTTTCAATTTTTTTTGTCTTGTGTTTGGCCTCTCGTTAAAAATTTGTTGGACACAGGAGGACAAAATTGATCCTCTTGGTTGAATCTCCCAACCAAATCAATCATAGGAACACCTTCTATGTAAAAATATTAGTTCACTAAACATGCCTATAATTTATAGGGATAAATGAGAATTTTTTTAATCATTAATTTCTTTGCATGAGTAAAGTTATTAATTTTACCAAAAAAAACTTTCAAATTAAATTGAAAAATATAAAATTAATTTTTATTTAAAATTAAAAAAAAAAAATTGTATTTTCTTTTTGGATAAAGTAAATATTTAAATATTTAAATCAATGATTTTTTACCTATTAATATAAAAGCAATTTTTCTTATAAAAAGTTTCAACTCCATGCTGTTATAAAAGTTAGATAAGTGTTAAAACCTATGTTGCAGGAGTTAGATAAGTGTAAAAACTCAAAACTTAAGTTGCACGAGTTGTTTCCAGTACGTAGTTACTTCGGTTAGATAAGTGTTAAAATTTATGTTGCACGAGTTTCCAGTATGTCGTTACTTCGAGTAAGGAGAATAAGTATGTGGTACGGCTAGAAGCTTTGCCCAAATTTACAGGAAACCTTTATTATTACTTGATTATTATGTGATTTCATACAATACTATATTATATTCAATTTCTAGATTCAGGTTTGGAAATGTATAAAGTGAAAGTGACTAACATGCTACTCTTTCTCTTTCTCACCATCACTGTAATTTATTGAATCTTATCATTAAAGCTTCAAGATAGCATTCAAGAAGGTAGACTTATTTGCAAATGTTGAACTTCAATGTTTTCAACAAAATCTGCTGAGGAATGACTGGCAACTATATATATATTTTGTTGACATCTTTGCTAGATCTCCACACCTATCATGTATCACTTAGAAAACAAACAAATGGTACTTTCTGTGCTCAAAATAAATCCTTTTTGGAAAAGATGAAAATCTGCTCTGATAGGTATCCCGAATGTCAAAATTGTTATGATGAGCCTCGATCTGATTTTGGAAATTACAAACTCGAGCTCTTAGAAAAGCGGGCGTTCATACCAACTCGGGGGTACATCTTTGAGGCGATCATGGTCCCGATGCTCTCCAAAATTTGGTATCCTATTATTATCAGTTAAAACCAAAAGATATACCCATATTCATGAATACATCGAACAAATTTTTATAGGTAATATCATTGTTTAAATATTTATCATGATTTATTTTTGTTATGATTTCATAAAGATGATACAAAGCTTCTTTATTTGAGGTTGCTGATTTAAGAAAAGTTTATTTTATATGTCTATATCAATATTTTGTTTTTAAATTCTATAAGAATTGTTAACTGTTGTAATATTCTCAATACCATATAAGGTATATGGTTTCATAATTTTTTTATATGTAGTTGTCTGAAGTTTAAGACCTAATTCAAAACTTAGTTGAGCAATATTTTATGATTTATTTGGAAGTGGTGTGTTTAAATAATGATTTATTTAATGATCTTAATATAATAATAATGTATGTTTTTTTTAAATGGATTTTTTTATTAAAGCACCATTTAAATATTTTTAATATTATTTTCAAAGTTTTCCAATTTCTTAAATGAGTTACAGAAACTCAAAACTTATTATGCAGATCATTACCTAAAACCAAGGTGAAATTCATTATACGGATCACAACCATTAACGTATATTGATTTTGCATTTCAAGCTTTCAACAAAAAGAACCCCATTTTGGTCAAAACCAAATAATTTACATCGTGAGCAGCAAATTAAAGTTCCGATGTTAAGTTAAATAACCATCCACACCTCTGGAGTCAAAGCCAACAGTTTTCCTAGTACAACACATGGTTTGACGTCAATTATGGTATTGGGAATAGCTGCCCAGTATTGATTCAATGCTTCACTGTTTCAATCAACCATATTTTGCGGCATCTGAGTTTGACTCATCTGCTGCTTACTTCTACGACAGCGGAGTGACATTATTTATTTTCCAATGAAAAATGTAAGACGACTTTAAAAGAAACTCTGTATCATGTGGTGCACTAACTTTCCACTAACTTTCTGGAGTTTATTGAACACGACTGTTTTGTGTTCAGCTGTCCGTTTTCTTTTTTAATACAATTCAAAAGAAAGTGACAGGCTAGACTCTCTGCATCATGTCTATCCAATACATTTTTTATTTAATTTATCCCGTTTTCAAACTATAAAGTTATTAACTATGAAAACATTTCTTTAATTTATCCAGTTTTCATGATATAAAGTTTTTAACTAATTTTGCAGTAAATTTGCTTTTAAATTGTTGATAAACTGAGATAGATTGATCCTAAATTTAGCTTTGATAAAAATTATATAATTGAAGGATAAAATATAATTATTCAACCTGAATATACATGCATATTTCCTTTATAATATATATACCGATTTTATTTATTAATATAACAGGAAAACATTTAGTAGGATTATGCTTGCTAGAATTCTCAAGATTATGCATAGTATCGCACTCTGCAGCAGTCAACGGCCGATCACGAATACACTTTCTACTTTTACGCGTCATATACATATCAAAATTTAATTCAATAAAAGAGTTGCTCTCCGGACAATTTACCTTTCGATTGGTTACCATTTTACTAAATTTCATTCGCTCACGTGTAATTTTTAATGTCATCTTTAATTTAAACCTGATTTAATTGGATTATAGTTTTTGGAATGTTTTTAAAATATAAATGACAAGAGTCAGTCAATTTTTCATCTTCAATTTTTTTCTCAAGATTACTTTTTTATCTTAGAATTTCTTCTTAATTTTGGAAGTAGTATTATTTTTATTTTTAATATGGTGAACTCCTTTGCACCTAATAATTTAATATAGATCATTTTGGAAAAAAATATTATCATATTTTTAGATGAAGGTAGCTCTTTTTGCCTTAATAATCTAATATAGATTATGCATCTTTATGTCAACTTAGGAGATGAGCGTTTTGGATTCAGTTAAAAGCTATTTGAGAATACCTCTCAACTTTTATGTTATATAACTTTTTTTTAATTACTCATTTCATTAAATAAATAAAGGCTATAAATTTAATTAAAATTTATGTAAATTAATATTAAATATAATTAATTTATGAGAGATATAAAATTATATTTTTATATAGCTAAATTTATTTTCAAAAATCCCATATACTTTATAAACAAATTTACATACAAATTTGAAAAAATAGTAAGTTTTTTATAATTTATAGATTCATATATTTTTTTCCTTTTTCCTATGATATTCTGGACATTTAGATATGCAATTAAAGACACTTTAAAAAATCTTATGCATATTTAAAATTCTAATTTTTAACATTGATTTAATATATAATAAAATAACTATATAACTAGAAATTATACCTAAAGGTTAAAAGGTACAATTATAATTTTTAACATTGATTTAATATAAATAAAATAATTATATAACTAGAAATTGTCCCTAAATGTTAAAAGGTACATCAAAGGAATACAAGATTTAGAAATTGATTATTTTGAAATCACTAAACATTAAAAACTTTCAAATCACTAAAAATTAAAAACTCTTATGTCGAATAAAATAAATATTATAGGTCTCATAAATATTATAGGTCTCATAATGGGTTTTGCAGCTTATAGGTCTCATAATGGGTTTGGTAGCTCTAATATCTTCAATGCTTTCCCAATTTCTATCATGATATTTTCCCACCCTATATAGTTCCAACATCCATTGACCAATTTCCTTAGCCCTAATCTCTTCAATCCTTTTCCAATTTCTGTCTAAATATTTTCCCACCCTATATAGTTGCAACATCCATTCACCAATTTCCTTTCCTTCCAAATGCCACTGATATGTCTTCCATTCAATAGGGTTTTTTTTCCATTTTAAAATGGAGACGGTAGACAACTGTGCAAGTTTCAAAATTGGTAAGAAATTTGTGAGTAAGACATTTGGTGTTAGATAGAAATAGTGAACAAAATAGGTTTTTGAAGCTCTTAAAAATGGCAACTCCCAATCTTCTAAAACTAGAAAAAAAATAATATACATTTTTCCAAGAAAAGAATTAGCCTCACTAAGGGACTCTGCTTCAGTTGGATATTCCATCATGACCTATGAAACACTTCTATCCATTGATATTATCCATACATATATTTTAGGGTTATTAAACCTACTTGCCAAAATGGTATTCCCCCAAGGAAAAACACCTCCTCATTTTGGTGGTTGCAATGGAAGAACGTTATATAAAGCAATTTGTTGAGGAAAATTTAAGTTGAACAAAATATTTGATGGTAGTTGTCAAGACATTGAAACTTATTCATCGACTGCTAAGGGATTATCCTTTCTGCATATTCAGAGAAGAAGAAGAAGAAATGAAAAGCTCCTCTAATACAACTACAACAGTGGGGTGTCCCAAATTTTTTAGGATGGTTCCATCCCCTAGCCTTCCAATTCTCTTGGTGCAAAAGTACTTTTCTAATTTGGCTAGGAGATTGTTGAATTTCAATAAAATATCCATTTCTTTTGTTAGAAGAAGATATATGTTGTTGAAGTTTAAAATAATAATCCTTATGAATAGGAAATACAAGATTTAATGATTGGGATCTACTGGAAGACATAATTACTCCATTTTCATTACCTAGGTCACACATGCATATTTATTGACTTATTATGAGTTGTAGAACATGCATTTTACATTAATCAAATCTTCCCCATGGTTTAAAAGCATAAATTTCGTTGTTATAGTTGTAATTTCTAATCCAACATGACTAGTATTTATTTGAGCTAGTTAATTATGTGAAAATTAAATAGGAAATGATAATTTCATTTAAATCTTAACTCTGGCTTTATTACTCTACTAACTGGATTTACTAATTCGAACATAAATTCAATAGATGGGATCGTATATGGGATGAGAAGTTTAATGGGTGGAATTTTTTTGCATTAAAAATCCTGCTCGACTAGCCACTAAAAGTCTTAAACTGCGTGGGAGTTAGAGAAAAAAAAAATTGGATCTGAAGTTTTATGGATGGACTTATTTCACAGTAAAAATCCTACAATTGGAGTTGAGAGAAACAAAAAGTTGTTGTGTCAACGCGAATAAATTTCCCCCTTATTCTTGGAGACATAATATGGAAAAAGAAGTCATAATTAAGCCAATTACTGGTAATAACAGTGAGTGAATATTGTCCAACAAACGTAATTAATGTCAAACTTTGACAACTGGATTAGTTTCCAAGCTATTCCTGTTAATTTTTTTTTAAAGAAGATAATACATTAAATTTTTTAATTAGATTAAGAATGAACATGGTTATTTATGTTTTGAATAAAGAAATTAATTCTGGAATCCTTTTCCATAAATAATGATGATGAAGTATTTTAAGATTCTAGAGTAGTTGAGAAAAATAGTTAAAACAATTACCTTTTCCTCTGAGGATAAAAAGTAAATCCCAATGAGGAAATGGGATTCTGTGACTAGGGAAAACAGTCAAAAGGTTGAAGAGAAAGAGTCAATATAGAACTGGTAGGAAACTCAAAAACCCTCAATTATGGTAAGAAAATAAGAATGGACTAGAGGTATTTAGGTCTCAACCAGAATTACTGCTAAATAAGCCCTACTCTGGTGTGGAGCACAGGGGAGACGAGGATGTAACAATCTCTCTCAAGGTTGGGAGGTCATCATCAGAAGCTTCTGAGTAAGATAAGTATCTATACATGTACATGAAATTTAATGGTTTATGAAAGCTGTAAGTAATTTTTGGTCATATAAATAGATACTTTTGTAAATGAAAAAAAATGAAATACTTTACTAGAAACAACTCTTTTTCTTTTAATTCCCTTCCTGTTATAAATGTTAATATTTATATGAGTATGAAGGAGAAAGAATACACTATTTCTATGCATATGTGTATAAAAGAGAAATGATCTGTTATGAATAAATTATTCCTAGCCTTCATTCTTGCAAGCTAGAATAGTACCCTTCTACATAAATGTGTAATGTTGAAAGAGTAAATATAAACAGAAGAATTATAGTTACATATACAGTATTTATGAGAGACTAATGAATGGACTATTAGTTTAGTCCATAGTAATTAGTAATTACTCTAGACACAATAGATCACCTTGCCATACCTATTCTCATGCTATACTCGAACTAGGGTAATAACAAAACAACCCGGGGTTATGATGGTCCGGTCATCGAATCTAAATAGTAGCACTGTAAATTACATAAGGAGGGTAAAAAAATGATATGTAAACTCTCGAATAAATAATTTTAGATAGAAAAACATACTAAAATGAGACACTATCTTCACAAGAGAGAAAATGTTATAAGGAAGAGTTAAATGGTAGAAGCACCTAAAAACATAAAAAATTATAGAATCTCTATTCTGTTAGGATCTAGGTCTTAAGAAATTGTATTCAATAAACCAACAAATCCTATATATATATATATATACATGTCAAAGGAGTACCAAAACTAAATGAAAAAAAATAACTAAGTAAAAATAAAATTAATTATTGAAGTGAATAGTAAGAAAAACGCACCCATAGGGCTTTCATAGTCATAACAAAGTAAACTCCGAGTAATAGGAGGAAGACCTTTACAAGTAATGGAAAGGATAATTTAAATCACATATCTGTGCAGCATAGAACCCCAACGACAAACCAACACATAATTTAATTAAAAACATTATAGTAATACCCAAGGGAATTGCCGTTAGATTATGGGTGTAAATTTATAGTGCCAAACCAAGAACCATGCATAACATATAACAAAATTTTTCCTTCTTAGAAATGTGCACAAAAATACGTTGACTTGAAGTAATAATAACATAGTTCCTGAAGGACAGCAACGATCGTTAATTAAACCCTGAAGAACCCTACAAATCCTCATCTAAAAACTGGAGAGATGATTCGATGGCCATAATACCTGTATACAGGGAAAACATAGGCGCTATGGTTAGGCCAGAGTCGGCATAGCCCTTGTAGAAGTTGTGAGCAGGGAATCAAATCGCAGTACCTGCATTACAACATAAGAATGTTAAACACAACCCTGTAATATAGAGTATCATCCGAACTTCAACTCTGTCATTTACAACGGAAAATGAGGGTTACCTGTGAGGAATAAGCCCAGGTACGCAAGTCG
This sequence comes from Pinus albicaulis, assembly GCA_034641835.2. NCBI lineage: Eukaryota > Viridiplantae > Streptophyta > Pinopsida > Pinales > Pinaceae > Pinus > Pinus albicaulis. Next base: position 5,063 of record JAXQQM020092299.1, on the reverse strand, counting down.
GGATAAAGAGTAAATCCAAGGTAGTAAAACATGTTTGCAACCTAAAGCCATAATTTAACCTTGGTAAATAACTTAAAAATAAAAGTAGAAATTGTAATTATGTATATACAACAGAATATTTTTAGCAATATTCATGACAAAAAGATAAGCGACTGAACTCTGTGGTAGTGTTGGGGTCTACTAATACCTCGAGTGATAAGGTAGGATCTAGGATAACATCATACCACGCTTAACCTGGTAGCTAGCCCTACCAAGTCGGGAGAGGGCTCTCTCCTTGTCAATCTCAGAAAAGATGGCCAATCAAAGCTTGAGATGACTGATGTGATGACTATTTTTAGGCTAGGTATGTGTACAAAGGTTTTTGATTGAATTTGATGATGTTTTGTTGGCTCAAATGTGAAAGGCAGATTTGGGCCTGTGGAACGAGGCTCAGTTTTGCAGAGATCTCTATGGGGAAAGGTAGGCAAGTGATTTGGTACTTCAAATTGAGTGAGATGGAGAGGTTTTAGACAGATGAGGAGTTGAAAAGGGCATGAAGAACTCAGGGATCCTTTTCAATCAGCTTAAAACATAGATAACTAAGCAAACCCTAGGTAGAGCACTGCACTTTCAATGTATTCTACCTTTATATTTGTTTGATTTAGTTAAGATGAAATAAAGAGAGATATGGAATACATAAAACACATGTAGACTTAAAATTACAGAAGAAAAAAAAATAACAAAGCAAGATGCCACATGAATCCCATAAAGTGCTGCAAACCACTGGTCTATTCCTTAGCCAAACTGCTGAAATGACTATACAATAAGCTCCAAGATTTCCCAAAAATCCAACCATGCTAATGACTGAAAAAACATAAGATATAGGCAAAAAAAAAACTCATCCTAGCCTCTAGGGGTCGATCTCATGAGTTTAGGATATGTTCCAACAAATTCTAAACTGAGAACTAAAAAGTAGGCAGTGGAACAGCTTGCCTCTAAAAACTAGGGCACCGATTCATTCAGTTGTAAACTACCTTTTCATGGATGAATCTACCTCTATGAGTGAAAATTCAGCATAATTACATCAAAATCCATCAAGTCACATTAAATTACATCATAAGTTTGACAATTAGAAGGAGAAAAGTCAAACTGTCAAGAAACTAGGCGAAAAACAGAGTATTTTTGGTCAAACTGAGCAAATTTCCTCCAAAACGTCGCGCTGATTTCCCTATGCATAGCGCCTTTTTGTAGCTTCTTTTGGAGGCCTTCCTAGTGTCCAAATGTGCTCCAAGTGGGCTTGTTGGAAATTTTTTCCTGTCTACTTTCCAGCACAAGTGGAATTTTTGAATTTTGCCTCCATTTTCCCCTCCAAAACTAAGTTCTCCCAATACTACTTCTTGTGTGCCAAAAAAGGGGCAGAAAGGTCATTTTTGGGGTGTTTTTGACCTTTTTGGAAGCCCAAAACCTGTCAAAATTTCTTGGCCATTTGTGAGCATGCATATTTTTTCATGAAAAATCCAAATATGCTTAGTTTTCCTCAAAAGGATGCCTCCATCAAAAGCGAGCACCAAGTGGCGCGGCGCATTGGGCAGAAAAGTCTGTTTTTTGAGCCAAAAATTCAAAAATTACAAAAAGTGTCCCAAATTTTTTGAAATTTGGGTTGAGTGTCCTCCCTTAAGAGTTGTGTTGGGCCAAGGAAGTCTCAGCCAAGATCTAAAGTCTATCATGCTCTTTTCACCTCTTTGATGCCTTCTTCAACTTGGCCTTCAAGTTCCTGATTCTTATTTTGCACACCTTGTTTCTCGTCAAGTAGTGGTAGGCCATGTGCCTCAACATGTTTTTCTCTTTGTTGGACTTATCCAGCATCTTTTCCAAATGTATGTTTATCCTTTTGAGCTAAGATTCACGATCAACTTCAATTTCTTGTTCAAGTGGTGTCTAGTTGGTTTTCCTCCTCTTGGCAGCTTGCCGGTTTTCTCGTATGTTTTGCAGCTCCATAATGGTTTGCTGATCCTCTAGTTACTTGTTTCTTTACTCCAGATAGTTAATTATCCATTTGGCTCTTTCTAGGTTGAGACGGAGCACCGCAGCTCGGCAAGTGAAGTAGGCTCCTCTCGTATATGTTTACCACCCTTGTGAGGTCTCCTTGGTGCATGCATTTCTGTAGGAGAATCATTGTGTGTCTCCTCATCTCAGTCATAGGAGGGATCAGACTCCATCTTTCCTAATGTGTGAGTTTTCTTGATGAGTATGAAGATATTTATGGTGTTTTAGTTTTATGCTACCAAGGATGAGAATGTATGAGGGATTGTGGAGGGAATGGGTATGAGGGGTTTTGGGAATGACATAGACAAGTTTTTTTGGGGAATAGGGGGTTTAGGGAATAGTATATAGGCTTAGGGACAAAAATTAGGGTTTAGGATTTGTAACTAGGGTTTGGGATAGTGGGAGTTAGGGATATGGGAATTAGGGAATGAGTGGATGAAAGTGAAAAATGAATGGAGGAGTCAAAGAGTGAGGGAGTGATGGAGTGGACTTGGTAGAAAAAACACAAATGCAAACCCTAGACAATTGTTTTTGAGCCAAAATTGCAAAGAGGTAGGGTTTGAGTTTTATCACACTAAACCACCATAAATTTTAAGAAAAACTTTTTCACTAGCAATGGAAGGAATTTTGACTTACTTGCACACCATGGGATTGAGCAAATTTGGAAATTTGAGGGAGTTTATGGTGAAATCGGGCTTGCAAATCTATGCGCCGCGCCATAAACCCAACGCACCGCGCCTTCTATATGTGTCGCGCCAGTGTATTTTTTACACTGTGGAGGGCAGCCCAATGTGCCGCGCCTTCTCTATGCGCCGCGCCAGTGTATTTTTTACACTGTGGAGGGCAGCCCAATGCGCCGCGCCTTCTCTCAGTTTTGCTTCAAACTTGCTCCCTTTCTCCAACACAACCTTCTCTTGCTCAATTTTTCTCCTTTGAATGCATATGAGCTCTTTGAATATGACCAATGAGTTTATATACAAGAGCTTTTGATTTTTCACTCATAAAACCCACTTTTATAATGTTTGCATTGTAACTTACTTTTTCAACTCTGTTTTTGGGCAGTTTACTTCATTTTTACCTTTGATGAACTGAATGATTTGATTTTTTGGTTTGCCTTGCAGGGGATGGAGTTGTTGAAGCTTGGTAAGGTGACCAGGGTTGCCACTGAATTTTCTTACATAGGAAAAAGTGAAATTACATCAAATTTTATAGATGAAAACATAGAATACTCTATTTTTCCTCAAAACAGGGTTTTGAGGAAAAATAAGTCTCTGAGCATGTGATTATGGAATTTATTGGTACTGAAACTTTATTCGATCGCCTCATGCGCCTGCTGACTGTTACTGAAACATTTTGAAGACCTTTTTGACAAAACCCTAGACCTAATAAAGCGAAAACTATAAAAATGACTCTTGCAGATGATTTAGATGAATGGAAATGTGCCAGCAGGTAAAGGGCATGAGGGAAAATGTACAACAAGCCACTACCGTCAGATGATCCATGATCCTAATGGAATTCAGTTGACTGAGCAAGACACCTAACATGCAATGCAACAAGAGAATTTGATCACTGACGAAGGGATGAAGATACTGACACTAACATTGGCTCCAATGGGGATGGTAGCTCCTTGGAGGTGCCAAGAACTACAGATCTATGTGAAAGTAGGTAGTGCCTTCATCCATTGGGCTATGGAGTAAATAACTTCGACAAACTAAAACCAAACTCTTGACTCAATTTCAGGACCGAAATCTGACTCAAAACTAAGACTGAAAACTAAAACAAAATTTGACAGACTGGAAAAGATGCTCATAATTGAACTTATTCATCAAAACCTACTCTAATTGTTCTATTTCACTGCCAAATCAAGTGAAATGGAACAAGAAATTCAACCATGTAAGCATCTTGGTTGCTACTTGAATTCTCCCCAGTTTTTTTCTGATGAGCAAGTAGAGGGAAGAACTGAAAGGCAACTCCCATGGAAACTTGGAATCAAATTGAATCTTGATAAACTTGCAAAGCATGAGTTGACTGGATGACCTCAAGAATGCTGCGAAAGGATCTTCATAAGAATAGCTATTGATTTCCATTAATACATTACTGCTCTGCTCCAGGTAATCTTCATACCTTGATCTTAAAATTTTCCTAACCTCTAAGCTGTCTCTCTCTGATGACTGCAGCAGGCTGTCAAAAAGATCCTGAAATTCGTGAATAATCAAACTCTCTTGCTGATCCCAAACAAAACAAAAATATTATTCGTTAGTCTCCTCATATGACTGAACATCTCGATACGGGCTTTGTAATGAAACATCTGTTGAACAAGACAATGAAGTCGGCTGTCGAATAAAGTTATGGTTAACGCTCTTTTCTGGCACATGGTCAGCCAATGGAGAAGGACTTTTACAACAAATATCATCTAACACATCAGCCATAGGATCATAAAAAACTTGAAAAGTCTGCTGCGATGTATCCATTGGAACTGTATGGCATTCTACAGGTTGTTCATCCTTTCCTTTTGAGATATTATGAAAAATTTTCTTCATGAACTGAAATTTTTCAAAACATAAGGGTACAGAATCCTCTTGCATCATTAGATCATATGTTTCAGCTTCCAAGCCTTCATCTGTAATCTGACCTTCAATTGCGTTTAGTGGCTGCAAATCTGGAGCTAGGGAGAATTTTATATCGCAAATGATTTCATCAGTCATTTCAGGGGAAGATTTCTCATTGACGAGCCCAAGAATTTCACTATCTGTCTCATCCTCAACATTAGAACTGAGAGATTGTTGATTTCTAATTGCATGAAAGTTATCTTTGATGAACTGAATTGAAGCGCAACAAAGAGGCAGAGATCTTTCACTTACTTCCCAATTTTCTAGACTTTCCTCATCACTGTCCTGGATGATATGCATCGGATGATTACTATTTTCAAGCTGTTAAAACGGAACTTCCTCCCACAAATCAGCAGTTGATTGTGCTACAAGACTAGCTTGTGTTTGGAAAAAATCCTCATCATCGTATTGATCGAATTTTGGCAAATC